>JALJCO010001575.1:0-225204 GCA_023101725.1 Atherinomorus stipes | reverse complement strand
CGGTATACGCAACGAGGTGGCACCAATCACGAAGCACAAACACGCATGCGCAGCATCGTAGCAAGATGCCTTCTTTGTTGAACAGAAACTCAGAGAATCCTAACCTATACACACTCTCTGAGGAAGAAACTAACAGCCTGCAGGAAGATTTCCTCAGAGACAAACAGCCATCAGCTAACAGACATTTGCGGCAGAGTTCAGGAGAATTTTCAGGGAGAAGCTGTAGAGGACGGCAAGTTGGGAAAAATGTGGTTGCGTTCAGCGTGGGAGTTTATTTGTTGCACTGCCAATGATTTGTTTGCTAATTTACTTACTTGTCAGGGGTCTCTGTGGTACTTCTGTGGTACAGCGTGTACTTCAAACTCCATGTCAGACTCTGGCTTGAGCGCATGCAGCTCCATAACAGGCTGCTCCAATTTATGCATTCGATGGAGTCCGATTATCCATCAATGTTTACAAATACACTGCCTGGCCAAAAAAAAAAAAAGTCACCACCTGGATTTAACTAAGCAAATAGGTACAAGCCTCTTATTGGATAATTACTGTGCATGGGTGATTATCTTTCAGCTGGCAACAAGTTATTTAACCCCAACTGGTGCAATGACTTGCTTCTCATTTCCTAAACAACCATGTCGAAAGACACATCCGTTGTCATGGGAAAAAGATAAGTTTGATTTGATTTGATTTGTTTATTGATCCACCATCAGCTATCTCACATATGTCAATGAGTGCTGTTCTTCCTGTGGTCAAGAACACCATTTTCATGTCCATTTTTACACATGCATGCATTCATACAGCATGTTAGTCTGTTTGAAGGGTCAAATCACTGGCATGCATCAAGCAGAGAAAACATCTAAAGAGATTGCAGAAACTACTAAAATTGGGTTAAGAACTGTCCAACGCATTATTAAAAACTGGAAGGATAGTGGGGACCCATCATCTTCAAGGAAGAAATGTGGCCGGAAAAAAATCTCTGAATGATCGTGATCGGCGATCACTTAAACGTGTGGTGAGATCAAATCAAAGAAAAACAACAGTAGAACTCAGGACTATGTTTAATACTGAAAGTAAGAGCATTTCCACACGCACAATGCGAAGGGAAGTCAAGGGATTGGGACTGAACAGCTGTGTAGCCGTAAGAAAACCACTAATCAGTGAGGCTAACCGGAAAAAAAAAAGGCTTCAATTTGATGGGGAGTACTAAAGATTGGACTGTGGAGCAATGGAAGAAGGTCATGTGGTCTGATGAGTCCAGGTTTACCCTGTTCCAGAGTGATGGGCGAATCAGGGTAAGAAGAGAGGCAGGTGAAGTGATGCACCCATCATGCCTAGTGCTCTGTACAAGCCTGTGGGGGCGGTGTGATGATCTGGGGTTGCTGCAGTTGGTCAGGTCTAAGTTCAGCAACAGTATGAGCTCAAAGAATGAGGTCAGCTGACTACCTGAATATACTGAATGACCAGGTTATTCCATCAATGGACTTTTTCTTTCCTGATGGCACAGGCATATTCCAAGATGACAATGCCAGGACTCATCGGGCTCAAATTGTGAAAGACTGGTTCAGGGAGCATGACACATCATTTTCACACATGGATTGGCCACCACAGAGTCCAGACCTCAACCCCATTGAGAATCTTTGGGATGTGCTAGAGAGGGCTTTGCGCAGCGGTCAGACTCTACCATCATCAATGCAGATCTTGGTGAAAAGTTAATGCAACACTGGATGGAAATAAATCTTTTGAGCTTATCTAAACAATGCCACAGCGAATACGTGCCGTAATCAAAGCTAAAGGCGGTCCAACAAAATATTAGAGTGAATGACCTTTTTTTTTTTGGTGGAGACTTTTTTTTTGGGCAAGGCAGTGTAACATCCATGTAAGTGCCGAAGCTGCCGGTGTTAAGAACAATTCTGTGACCCTTCCAGAATAAGTGTCTCTTCCAGGGCAACGTGGTGAAATGGGCGTAAAACGTTGCAATTGGTCGAGAGCTCTGTGGTTCAGTGCAGTCAGCCATCTTACTTCCGTGTTGGAAATTAGACGCATAAAAAAACTAATATTTAACTAATATTTAATTGCTCACCACCTGCCCAACACAATCCCAAACAGTGAAACATGGTGGTGGCAGCATCATGCTACGGGGGTGTTTTTCAGCTGGTTGCAATTGAAGGAAAGATGAATACAGCCACGTACGGAGAGATCCTGGAAGAAAACCTCCTCCAGAGTGCTCAGGACCTCAGACTGGGTCGAAGGTTCACCTTCCAACACGACAATGACCCTCAGCACACAGCTGAAATAACAAAGGAGCGGCTTTCAGAACAACTCTGGGACCATTCTTAACGGCCCAGCCAGATCTCTGACTTAAACCCAACTGAGCATCTCTGTAGAGACATGAAAATGGCTGTTCAACAACATTCACCATCCAACCTGACAGAACTGAAGAGGATCTGTAAGGAAGAATGCAGAAGATCCCAAATCCAGGTGTGAAATACTTGTTGCATCATTCCCAAGAAGATTTATGGCTGTACGAGCTCAAAAGGGGGTTTTACCCAGTACTGAGCAAAGGGTCTGAATACTTATAACCATGTGATATTTCAGTTTATCTTTTTTAATAAATTTGCAAAAAAATTTCTACATTTTGTTTTTTTCTGTCAAGATGGGGTTTTGAGGGCACAATAATGAGAAATAAAAATGTTTGATTTTGGCAACGAAGGTAATGAAACAAAGAGTGAAAAGTTTAAAGGGGTCTGAATACTTTCCTATTTTCCGTACCCACTGTATACACACACACACATACATACATACATATATATATATATATATAGCCTTATATTTATATATATATATACATATATTTATATATTATATAAATATAGGTAATATTTTAGGCAGTATTTAGGTAATTTAGGTAATATTTATATATATATATATTTATATATATATGTGTGTGTGTGTGTGTGTGTGTGTCTTTATATATATGTATATAGTATAGATAATAAAAAATCACTTTTCCATTAAAACTGAGAGCAGAGGAGAGTAGAGGTGGTTAGAGTGTGTCACGGGAGGTCTTCCAGCAGGCTGAGCCCATCGCAGCATCACTAATGGTTCAGGGTCACATGAGTCAACACTGACTACTACAAGCTTATTGAAGAGGACATTTTTAACCCCGCACTGAGAAATAATAAGGTGCCTTCTTCCCGAATGCCAGGAATAATCTGATCATGAGTTGCATGTAGTTTTCATACTGATTTTCTGGGAAAAAAAAAAGAAGAAAGTTTTTCATTGCTGGTATTTTCATGTGTGTATGAAAAGAAGTCACAACTCACTTCCAGAACAGCCCCTGTTACTCCTTCATAAAACGAAGCCATCATTAATACACTTTTGTGGGCCAAAGATTTGTGAATCTCATATGGTTCTCAGCAAGTAAATACCTTACTCCTCATAATGCCTCTAAATTGTAGCTATTATCCATCAGTGTTGTTTTTTATCACGTGTCTACCATTGTCCTCTGAGCTGCTGCTTGCATTCATGCAGATAGGTCTGGGGGTTAGGGTTTATGACTCTTGTTTATCATCAGAGACTTTGTGCTGGGGAATACGTAGAAGTACTCCACATGAGCACTTTGTCAGATGTCATGTTTACCAGTTGACTATATTAAGCTAATACACATCTCACCCCTACATTGAGTGAAGACTTTTCAATATTTGATCCCCCCAGTATTCCCGTTTGCAGCTTTCATGTGAGGGGTCTGTCTCCCTGTATTATTTATTGGAACATGTGTCCTTATATGTCACTGAGAGAAGTAGCTCTTCACGCATCCCTGCACCGCTTCCACATTTCATAAAGAAAATGGGATTGCTTCCTGTACTCTAGAGAAAAAAAAAAGGAGTCACTAATCCTAGTTTACTGATATAAGCAATGGGTAATTCAGTCAGGGAGCTGGCACGATTCTACTGCTTTAGCTGAAGAGTAAAAACTTGATTTTAAAAACTGGGGTGGAATCTTTAAGTTATCTGGATTGAGGAATTAGAAGTGACGCAAAAGATGCCATTTATCACATTCAGCAATAAAATCATCTAAAAAATAAATCATTTTTGCACTAAAATAAGCATTCAGTCTTGTTTTCGGAAGATTAGGTTCTAAACTTTGAGCAACAGTTAAAGATAAACCATACTCCCATTTATCTTGTAATTACTGTACATTTCGGTGCTACATAAACATGAAATACAGATCATTTTTCCCTGTTAAATTCAGAAAATCTGAGATTCCTGTGTTAAATCAGCTCCTCGAACGAAAGATGTTGTTTTATTTTCTTGCTTTAGCATCATCTTTAAAAAAAACAAAAAACATCTGCTGTCTCGTGGTAGGTCACAAACGAACTTCAACAACACATACAGTATATAATAACTATGTATGTAATAAAGAAAAATGTAAAACGGTGGTAAATAGTATACACACTGCATGATTTATAATGTAAAAGTTAAGCCTATATGAGGTTGGAGAGACGTTTAAGAACAGTATTAAGTATTATATTTCACCTTGAACTCAGTTATTATTCAATAATGCAAAAAGAGCGTGTGGTACATGTTTGTATTTGCATATAAAGATATCCCACAAAATAAACAGGAAAAACATTTCTATGCAAAGCAGATGGTTACAGAGCTGCATACGTGTATGTATCTGTGCTGCAGGGCACTGTAAGTGCCACTGTAGGAAGATTTGGTTGTGATATACGAGGTGCATTAGTCTTATTCCAAGTGGTGCATATTTATCTGGACTTCATGCTTCTTGCTTCCCTTTATCCAAATTAATTTGACTTTCTAATTGTGTTTGTATGTTTGTTTGAGGTTTCTGTAATGCTTCCTCCTTTGTTATCTACTTCCTGTTGTTTTCTTCCTGTTCTCGTGTCCAGCTATAGTTTGCTTGTTGCTTCACCTACATCATGTTTGTCAGTATCTTCCCTAAATTATCCAGATTCTCTTTGTTTAGTGCTTGTTGTTGTCTTTTCTCATTGTGCTTTGATTTCCTTCATGTTACTGCCTTGCTCACCTTTGTATTTTGGATTACCTGCCACATAATTAATTTAGTTTGTTTAGCTTATTTTACCCAAAGTCCGATTTAAAGTTTTGTTTTTTTCCTCCCCTTCTTGTCTCCATGCATTTGGGTTCTTCACTCTACTCTTACAGCCCATAATCAGACTTTTCTCTGGATTGTCATGACACAGTCAGCAATCCAATACACAAAGGCAGTTTTAGTCCATTTTGGGGGATACTGAAGCATTCCAAAGTGAATCTCAGCACCCCTACAATTTGTGTTTGCGTACATATATATATATATATACACACACATACAGTATGTATGTATATATATATATATAAACTTTACATATATTCACTTTATGTACTTTTGTACTGTATTAAAAAAAAAACATACCATATCAAAACTTTGTTGAAATGTGATATTTCCAAAACAAAATACAACTCCCACCCCTCAAAAATGGTTTGACCCCACCCACCAGGCATATTCCAAATAACAGCAGTAACAGCCTAACTTTGTTTTCATGATGAATATAATAAATGTAAGTTTGGAAAACTGTCAGAATCTCTATAAATAAGGAGGATAAATGGGGTTGTGATGGATCTGGTTCACCACTTACACACAACACCTGCATGCCCAAAATAAGCTTCTCTCATCCAGAAAAGCTAAACTGGGATTTTTTTAATAGCAGCAATAATAACTTTGTTTCTGGATGCTGAATGATAGAAACTTAAATCTAAGACTTGAAAATGATCAGAAACTTTGTAAATAATGAGGAAAACCTGGGTTTTGGTGGATTTGGTTCACCATTAGAACAAGGCAACAATATGCTGGAAATCCTTCTATCACAGCTTCTATCTTATTAATTCGTCAGACTTTCCAAGATAGTGTTTGCTGGATCTTTCACACATAGGAATGAAATTGTGTTAAATGTTACAAAACAATTAAATTTATTTTTCCTTGCATGCAGCTCTATAAGTGCTCAGCACCCCTAAACCTCTGTTCCTATACTGCCTCTGCTAACACAGTTTCACATGGTGCAGTTGGATAATCAACTTAACATTCCTGCAGGTTAAAGGATGCTGCCTTACTGGAACCTAAACTGCAATTTTCTCACCAAACAACCAACGAAATGTCGAACAAGCGTTCAGTAATTAAAGATCTACACATACATGTGAGCAGGATATCTACTGTACCTCCAAAACTGTAAAATTGGCACCACGTTCGCATCGTAGTTCATCACATTTTAGCAAAGATCTCAGAGCCTTGGCTACGACCTGAACAGCCAAGTAGATGCTGTAACATTCATCCTGGTCGATGCAGGAGGCCAAGCAGCATGGATCCGAACACTCCGTGGAGCAGTTTCCTCCTGCATCCTGCTTTGGACTGGTTGGGACAAAGAGGAAAGCGATTCTTGTGGCGCTCGAGGATGCTGCTTGTGCTCTGTTGAACATTGAGCCGACATATTCTCTAAAGCCAGGCACCTCATTCTTCTTAAAGATGAATCCAAAGACCTGCCCCGCGCACTCACGGCCAGGCATCTGAAGATTCTTGGGGAGGTGGACCACGTGTCGCTCGCAATCCAGGTTCTGTTGAGGTTGTGTCTAATCGCTGCTTCCATGATGATTTCAACATTGGTGTCCTTGGTGAACATGATGATGGCTTCAGCGACGGATTTGTTTAAAGCGTCTACCAGATGTTCAGCTTTCATGGAGTGTTGGAATCATTTTGGGAGAAGATGCCAGGCAGAATCTCAAATAAATTGTAACACAGACGTTCATTTTATTAAAGGTTTCTTCAAGGTAATCGCTGCCGTACTTCCCGTACTCGTCATCACTTCCCCACAATGGCCACTGATTTCAGTTGAACTCGTTCACCAGCTTACAAATGCCTTCAGTTTGAAACGCATCGCTTGAAACAGTTCCGGAAAAAAAGTGGGGAACTTGAACTTCTTGCTGAGCAGCGCACTGGTGGATGCGTAACTAATCTGTAGGAAACAGGAACCAGACATGTTACAAAGCATTCCAATCTAAAGAAAGATAAGTTTTTAGTTGACTTTAAAAAAAAATCTTTAAAAACCCTCTAGATATCTGTTAGGATGCAAGAAGACAAACCTGAGCAAGCGATGCTAGCGTAGCAATCCGAGCAACAGCTATAGACACCTCCAGAGTATCTTTCCCAATCAACACCTTTGTTTTGGGTTCAGGTAAATCTAAAAGGATGTTTGAAGGTGGAGAGCAGTCCTGAGAATCTGACTGGCCCTTCAGCAGCTCCAAAGTCGCTCTGATGGCAAGGCTGACATCTCCACATGTATCACTAGATGTCATATCCCAGGGTGAGGTTGGGCAGCACTCTGGGAGTGCGCTGGTTTATTTCTTGGATGGCGTATATCATCACTTGACTGCGGAGGAACATTTGTATATCATACCTGGAAAAAGGGACAAAAGGTGACAAAAACAGTGAATTTTGTACTGGAACACGTGGATTTTCTTCAGTGAAGAAGAAAAAAAATAAGAAAAAACTATTTATACGGCACTTTTCACAGACAAAGTCACAAAGTGCTTCGTAGGTGCATCATAAAAACAACACAGGAAGTACAAACAATCAAACAACCTGTCAGAATGTCCAGCCAACTAAGCTTGTCTGAATAAAAATGCCTTCAGCTGCTTTTGAAAACAATTTGGGCCTCGCAGAAGAACCAAGGCAAGGCGTTCAACAATTTTGGAGCCACTGCTTGAAACGACAAGTCTCCTCAGGTTTTAAATGGGAACTCGAATTCGTTCAGAAGAGATTTATAATTCTCCTTCAGGAGATATAAACTGGTTCCGGACATACTTAACACACAGATCATTTGTGGTTCAGCTACAATTCACCTCCACCTCGTCTGCTCTTGTTTGTGGGGTCCCTCAAGGTTCAATCCTTGGTCCCTTTCTGTTCTCCCTCTATCTACTTCCCATAAGTCAGATATTCCAGAAATATAACGCTTATCATTGCTATGCTGATGATATTCAGGTTTACCTTCCCATATATACTAGTGATGGCTCTATGACCCGACTGTTAAACTGCCTCAAGGAGTAGCAAACTTGGATGTCTATTAACTTTTTGCATCTTAATCAGGACAAAAGGGAAATTATCTTAATTTCTTGTTTCCACCTCAGCTGCCCATGGTCCCCTGGCTTCTTCTAAACGCTTATGTGTGAAAAGCCTTGGAATCACTGTGGACGACTCGCTAAAGTTTGACAAACATAAATATAGTTAGGAATTCCTTTTCTCACTTGAGGATGCTTGCAAAGTGAAAAATCATTAATTCCCAGGTATGACCTTGAGAAACTAGTATAACTCCTGATTTTTTATTGCAATTCACTCTTTGCCGGCCTTAGTAAATCCTCCTTACAACATCTCCAGGTTGTTCAAAGTGCAGCAGCCTCTCCAGTTCTCGTCGTTATGAGCATATTTCCCCTGTCCTAGCCGGTCTTCACTGGCTCCGTTTGCTACAGGGTTCAGTTAAAGGTCTTGTTGCTGATCTTTAAAGCATTGCATTGTCCTGCTCCCAGTAAACTCTCTGAGTTATTGTCCCGCTACGTCCCTACCAGATCTCTTAGATCATCCTCTTTATCCCTTGTGGAAGTACCGAGACACACGTGCAATTCCAGGGGTGCTAGGCTTTTTTCCGTTGCTGCCCTGCGCCTCTGGAACGCACTCACCTTTGAGCTCAGGTCAACACAGTCTGTTATGTCTTTTAAAATCAGATCCCATCTTTTGGCGCAGGCCTTTCCTTTTCAATCTTTTTTTTTCTCTTTTTATTTTAGTTTTTTATTAATTCTTCTCTTTTTAAAAAGGTCTTATGTGTTTATATGTTTATATGTTTTTAGCCTTGTGTTAATGTCCTGCAATGTAAAGCACTTTGGGCATCCAGTTGGATGTAAATTTGTGCTATAATGAAATAAATGAAATGAAATCAGCGTATTTCCAACATAATGTAAGTAATGCGGGCAACCTTGCGCAGTCTCTAAATAAGGCATTTTCTGCCACAAACAAAAAATTAGTCGGACCCCCCTGTGAGCTTGAAGCGGCTTTGAGTTGCTTATTAGTGGTGATCCGTCCTTATTTACAGACATTTACTTGTTATGGTGTTGCATAACAGTGATGTCATTAAAGCCGCCGCTGTAAAAATGTCTGTAAATAAGGACGAATCACCACAAAAAAGCCACTTCAAGCCGCTTTGAGCTCACAGGGGGGTCAGACTAATGTTTCATAACAAAACATTGGTGAAATGAAGGAGGTTTGTGGCAGATAATGCCTTATTTAGAGGCTGCATGAGGTTGCCTGCTTCACTTACATTATATTGGACATACGCTGATCTGGAGTGGATCTAAATATCTCCTGAAGGAATTCAAGTTCCACCAAAACTGTCTGGGTGAGTAAATGAATGTATTTCATGCTAGAAAATAGGTCCAGGTTGAAAAAAAAAACAAAAAACAAACTTCCCCTTTAAAGTAAGCACTCGGGACCATGAGACGGTTCTGGTCCGAGGAGCGGCGCATGGACCAGAGGTGTAAGGGCGCAGCAGGTCACCTACATATTTGGGGGCCTGCCCATACAAGACTCTTAAAGTCAGACCTAAAATTTAAAAATCAATTCGGAATTTGATAGGGAGCCAATGAAAGGAGGATAAAACTGGTGTAATGTGGAATTGTCTAATAGATTTGAAGACAATTAAGAGCTTTTTCATTAAAACAAGTGAAAAGGGAGTTACAATAATCTACATGAGAGGAAATAAAAGCATGAATCACCAATTCAAGATCAGAGTTGGATAAAACAGGTCTTAGTTTTGCAGCGATATGTGAGGCGATACTTACTCAGTACAGCAGACTTCTCTTGATGGTCCATTTCTCTTGGTTTGTAAGTGAATAGGGAAAAGCCCCCAATCACGATGTCACCAGGAGCGTACGCACGAAGATCACCGTGGTCTGAGCAGGAGTAAAACACACCGATGATGCTGACAAGGATCTTAGCAGGAACATTGTGCAGGCATGCAATGAAAGCAAAAGATGTTTGCAGATTTTATGACGCTCTCTGAACTGTCTACTGGTTTCTGAAATGGAAAACAGCCTTTTATATAGATTTCCCCTTTTCAAAGAGACAGAGGAACATTTGCATTCTATGACAGGCTCCTGACATCCTCAAAAATAGCAGCTACATGGGCACGCAAACAGCAAGGTGATTTGAATGACATTTTATGATAGAATCTTTACCTGATTAGCTGGTTTGGACAAGAAAGCTTACTGTATGGTGCAGTTTCCACTTAACAGTGCATGTATGGAAATTCATGCAGATGAAACTACAATGTATGTTCCTGGAGAACATGTTCAGTAGGTGGATAAAATTTAGAATAGAATAGAATGATGTGCCTTCATTTTCTACTCACCCTCATACTGAGCAAGACTCTGGAGCGATTTTTTAATATCTCAAATGCAGCCAGATAGTTTTTTTTTTTTTTTTTATCCGTCGACATTCCTATAAAGGGATTAGCCGGTGTCTGAAACAAAAAGGTCCATAAAGTCCACAAAAGCTTGACAATATTCCTCCATACTGCTCGTCCAATGTAACCCAAGAGTCCTGAGTGGGTAGCATCCATAATTTACTGGAAACCACATCATTTAGTGGATTTTTTATAGCCCAAATAAGAGCACGTCCATGCGAGTTCACGACAGTACGGAAGCTGTGGCGTTTAGCGCCTACTCTGCCGATAATGTAAGCGTAGAAGATAAAATTTGTCGTTTACATTGTGCTAAGAGCGAACGAGCTGTGGACAAAGCGGGACAAACACACAGAGGGGTTGGATATTGATTTAAAAGAAAAAATGTGCAATCTCGTCTGCCACGGCTTCCGTAGTGTCATGAACTTGCATGTAGTACAATGTTCTGCCGTTTAGGCTATAAAAATATACACTAAATGGACGTGGTTTTCCAGTAAATTATGGTCGCTTGGACACTTGGACTACATTGGATGACAGCATGGAGGAATATTGCCAAGTTTTTATGGACTTTTATGAACCTTTTGTTTCAAGTGTCGGTGACCCCGATTATATGAAAGTTGGCGGATAACCACGAGTAGAAAATGAAAGCACATCATTCTCTGGGTGTACTATCCCTGGTAATATTTTTCAGGTTCAAAAACCAAATAATTTGCTGTTACTGTTACAATCCACCAGTGCTCGACAAGACTGTACCAGCCTCTCCCTGAGTGCTCATTTTACTCTCCCATTACCAATAACTGAGGCACTTAAAGGTGCAGTATGTAAGAATTACATACATCCAGTGGTAAAGATGAGTGTTTGAAAGAAAAGATGTTTCCTTTAAATGACTTCAAAATCCAGAAATGTTGTGAATGTATGGTGGCCGTTAGTGGCCAAAATTCTTTCAGACATAAACATTGTTTTCATCTGTGGGTGGATCCAGTGGTCTCAGGTGTAGCAATGACTGTACAAAGAGTAACTATTTTTAATGCCTTTTAAGTCATTACTTATCCCAAACAGTGCTCTGCTCCATTAAACAAAGCTGGTACAGCCGTTACAGAGGGTTCTTACTTCACTCACATTGTTTAGTCCATTTAGGAATACCATAGTAAAAATGGCGGCACAAATATGGCAGCCTCCATATGTGCTCCTACCAGCAAGTAGAAATAAATGTCTCTTTCTAAGAAAATAAACATATAACAGCTATTCTAGTGCAGCGATTACACATCAATAAAAACACTGTTTTGAATTATATATATAAAATTTTCTGCCATTGACCTTTGTTTTTTTACATACTGTACCTTTAAGAACACTGTAATGTTCAGGGCTGTGACAACTGAATGTGCTTAAACCTCATATTATTAAGACAGAAAATAAATTAAGGTTCAGAAAGGAATTAGAAAGGCTATACAGTCATGTAAAAATAAGTTGTTGTTGAGTTAAATTGGGGAACTGATATACATTTATTAATCATAAATTAGAGATGAGTTGTAGGGTTCATTGAAGGATGGCTGCATGGTTATTCTGTTCTTATTTTTATTGTAAATCTAGAATGCTTTGGTATTTATTTATTTCATTGTTATTTTGTTTTCTTTTTAAATTTCTTGCTTAGTATTATTTTAATTCTGTTAATGTTAGTTTTTGTTTACTGTATGTTTAAAAATTTGTATTGATCTGGACCCCAGGAAGAAGACTACTGGGGCTCCATAATAAACTAAACTAAGTCCATTAGAGGGCGGTGTGCTACATTTAAACGCTCTCAGATTCAGGACCCTGCAGAAGTGTTGAGCCATTAGTCATTTCCTTATGTTTTTCTTGCAGCCGCTGGGTCCTTGTAAATCTGTTAAAGGGGCTTTGAGCAACACATCTCCAGGCTTTCTGAAGGTCTTCCATGATTATCTTAGGATTTATCTTTACACATTGGCTGCTTTTTCATTCATTTTTAGTCCTGTCTGATTATCATTCAAGCATAAAAAAGACTCCCAACTCAGGAGATGAACCCGGTCTGTGTCAAGATTTAGCAAAGATCCCGTTTTAAATAGGATCTTCAGGCTTTTTGTACTAGCACCCTGTCACAGACATTTCTGCATCTATGAAAAACTGCAAACATCACAGTTTGACTGAAAATAAGTGGGGACAGGTCTGATGAAGGGATGGATCCTCCCCAGAACCCGGTCCCAAAGAAGAGCTCTGGGGAAGTCCTGGACTGTTTCTAAAGTTGAAGAAATGATTGAAGGGGTTCTTTGCTTCTCAGAATAAAAATTACTGTACCCTGGAATTATAACACAATAAGGGGTTGCTCAAGAACAGGATGCAAACGAAAACTTGGTAAAAACTATCGAACTGCACATACATATACAGTATATACAGTTGTCATCAAAATTATTCATACCCTCCAATTAAAGAAAAGACTAAATTCACAATAGTAATTCAAATAACAGGAAACTAAAGAAACTAATAATAAATTAAAAAGAACAAAATCATAATTTAGTGAAGTAAAATATTGCTTTGGAAATGTGGTTGAAAATTATACATACACTGCCCAGCCAAAAAAAAAGTCGCCAACAAAAAAAAGGTCAAACATTTAACATTTCGTTGGACCGCCTTTAGCTTTGATTGCAGCAGCATTCGCTGTGTTTCCAGAAGCTTCTGCAATGTCACCAGATTTATTTGCATCCTGTTGCATCAATTTTTCACCAAGATCTTGATGATGATTGTAGAGTCTGACCACAGCACATCCCAAAGATTCTCAATGGGGTTCAGGTCTGGACTCTGTGGGGGCCAATCCATGTGTGAAAATGATGTCTGATGATCCCTGAACCATCTTTCACAATCTGAGCCCGATAAATTCTGGCACGGTCATCTTGGAATATGGCCGTGCCATCAGGAAAGAAACATCCATTGATGGAATAACCTGCTCATTCAGTATATTCAGGTATCAGCTGACCTCATTATCTGAGCTCATACTGTTGCTGAACCTGGACCTGAGCAACTGCAGCAACCCCAGATCATCACACTGTTTATTTATTTAACTGTTTATTTATTTATAGGATAAACCCCTTGAGATGTACCATCTCGTTTTCGAGGGGGTCCCCAATATTTTCCAGCAAAGAAAGCAGAACGGATGAACAAGAAGGTGCAGCAGAACAAACATTTGATGAAAGTATACATACACAAACAAACATGAGAAGAAGAAAGAAAAGAAAAAAAACAAACAAACAAAAAACAAAACAAAAACAAATAATTAACGATAGGCAATTCCCAGCAAATGCCCAGACACAAAACCAATCATACCATTCACACTATCAGACAGAGATCTCTAAAGTTATAACAGATGCTCAGTTACTGTCAAATCAAACAGTATAAAAATAGCGAAGAGATAACAAAACTAATTAAAAAAAATATTTTTTTTAAAAGAGTCAAAAGCAATTGCAAACATTTTGAAGGTGGCGAGCAAGGCAATTTTTAAACATGCCCCCTGTGTATGCCCCCACAGGCTCATACAGTAGCACTATCATGATGCTGCATCACTTCATCTGCCTTTCCGGCCACATTTCTTCCTGGAAGACGATGGTCCACTATCCTTCCAGTTTTTCATAATGCGTTGGACTGTTCTGAACCCAGTTTTAGTAGTTTCTGCATCTCCTTAGATGTTTTCACCTCTTGATGCCAATGATCTGACCCTTCTCAGACAGACTAACATCTTTTTCCAAGACCACAGATGTGTCTTTCCACAATGGTTGTTTAGGAAATGAGAAGCAAGTCATTGCACCAGTTGGGGTTAAATAACTTGTTGCCAGCTGAAAGATGATCGCCCATGCAGTAATTATCCAATAGGAGGCTCTTGCCTATTTGCTTAGTTAAATCCAGGTGGCGACTTTTTTTTTGGCCAGGCAGTGTATATATATATATATATATATATATATATATATATATATATATATATATATATATATATATATATATATATTATACTATACTATACCATCCTATTCTATCCTATATTTCATTGCACCTCAAAAAGTGAAAATCATAGGCGCCCCAGAGGTGCCCCCCACACTCGCTGGCTTGATGTGATAGCTCAGGACCTTGTAGCCTGTAATGTGACTCTGGGCCAAGCACAACATCTTGCTCATGATAGACCTTGATGGAGAGACCTGGTTGCCTTGTTGGCTCTACTGCCATGGAGTGCAAGAGGCTGAATTAAATGATTATTGTAAATATAGCCTAAATATTGATACTTTTCACGATGCATAACCTTGTAAGATAGCCTACATTTTCTCACTTATATGGAATTTAATTTCCTGGAATTGATAAAGTGAAATTCAAGGAGTAGCCTATGTAGGTTATAGGTCACGTTTTAAATAAACAGAAAAAGTTGACTGAAAGTTGGCTTTTTATCTTCATCTGGTTCGTATATTTTGCGGTAATTTCACTATTTTGTTTTAAAACCGATGATATGATCAAAAACAGAAAATATCCTTATATGACCTGACAGGAACAAGCATGAACTCTGCAGCGCAAAATGCGTCTCAGAGCAACGTGGATTGGACCTCCGGCGCCTCGTGGGTTGTGGTCGTGGACCAGATCAGCCTATATAAACAAACAGCATCCAGCAGCAGCGGACACGCAGAGGAGGACCTGAAACAGATCTGACAGACGACATGACTTCAGTTATCTGGGAGCTGGTCCTCCTCACCGGCATCCTGACAGCGGGCTCTCTGGGAGCTTCCCCGCAGTCTCGCGCCCAGCGGCGGCAGGGCCTCTCACCCGGTCCCCTCACACCACGGACTTCCCCGCAGATCCCTCAGCAGGTCTACGACCCCTCCGATGATTTTGGATCTATTGAGCACACTTCTCTAGAGGTGCAAAGTACGGAGATCCAGCAGGAGGATTACAGCTTAGAGCTGCAGCGGGGCGCGAGACCGGGCGCAGACAAGATCAGGACGCACGCGGGACGGGGACGTGACAGTGGAGGTCGGTTTAGTACATGCGGTGCAACCTGTCAGCATCCACCTGCTGAACAAGCTGAGGATGAAGTCAAAGCGCCGTTTTCCTCAGTAACTTTGCACCAGACCTGTTGAACTTCCGCTCTAATGCTGCCTTCTTTCTTTCTTTCCCATTTTTTGCAAAGCTGACGGCACTGACTCCAAGTTTCTTCGCTACCAACCATCTCATCGCCTGCCGCCCCAGAAAAGCCAGCAGGTCTCACCGCTGCAGCAGGAGGCTCGTCCATCTGGATCCTGGCAGCCTCGACGCTCCGGCGGCTCCGCTGCGTCCATCAGAGCCAGCGCAGGTAGGCAGAAGCCCGCAGATCATACCCAAACACTGACGGAGACAGCTCCCTCCCCTTTTATTTCACATAAACTAGCATCCTGTTTGCAATCAGTTAAGCCAAATGATTTGATTCACTCCAACTCATCTGACCAAAACTGCTCCAAATACTCTGTTTTTAGAATAACTTTTAAAGCTCACGCAGTTAAATTTTCTTAATTTGACAAGTTGTTCACTTTTCTCTGTGTTATTAGTTTCTATGACATCCATAAGATAATTTGCATTCAGTGTTGAATAATTTCTATTAAATGAGTAGAAATAATTTAAAGGAATAGTACACCCACAGAACGATGGTCCTTCATTTTCTACTCACCCTCATGCTGAGCAAGAGTCTGGAGCGCTTTTTTGATATCTCAAATGCAGCCGGACTTTATGTAAATGGAGTTCACCAGCGCTTTAAACAAAAAGGTCCATAAAAGTCCACAAAAACTTGTCAATATTCCTCCATACTGCTCGTCCAATGTAATCCAAGTGTCCTGAGTGGGTAGCCCATAATTTACCCGAACAACATCATTTAGTATATTTTTGTAGCCTAAACAGTAGAGCATCGCACTTCCGCGAAGCGCGTCAATGCCAGTTCACAACACTACGGAGACCACGGCAGACGAGATCACGCGTTCTCTTTTTCTTTCTTTCTTTCTTTTAAATCAATAGCCAACCCCTCTTGTGTTTGTCCGCAGCTCATTTACTCTTGGCACAATGTAGACAGCAACTTTCTTCTTCTATGCTTGCATTATTGGCAGAGTATTCACCGCCATGGTTTCCATAGTGTTGTGAACTCGCACGAACACGCTAATAGAAACTGCAATATACTACTTGCATGAACTGATTAATCCAGGTGTGCCTGACCTCAATAACTGGCCAGACACACCTGGATTAATCAGTTTGTCCAGTAATGAAAGACAGGAAACAAAGGAGCTACCGTAAGTTGAGGAAGTAGTGGAGCTGTGTATTGAGCCCATTGGTAAGGTTTAGAAAAAAAAAATGAGGATTTACTTTAAAATTTGTAAAGTAAATCCCACCAAAAACAAACTTTTGCTTGATCTCCTCTTAACTTTGCATCTGTAAATCCACACACTAAAAACTCCTGGGTCAAAAATAACCCATTATGGGTCAAAATAACCCATTATGGGTTATTTTTTGACCCCCTGCTGGGTTAAAAGGGACCAACCCAGAAATTTGGGTTGAATATTTGACCCAGAAGTTGGGGCAACAACCCAACAACCCAAATGTCTGGGTTGAAATAACCCAGAAATTAGTTGGTCCCTTTTTAGCGTAGCAGTTTGACCCAGGACTCTTTAGTTTGCATTTAAGCATTTAGAAATAAGTTTTTCTTTACTGTAACTCTTACATTTCTTATTTATTAATGATTGATCACAATCACAGTTTCTGTTGTCCCAAATAAACCCCAATAAATTGCAACAGTAACAGAACTACAAATACAAACAAAAACATTACAAAGGCATCAAAAGCATCATTTGCTTCTCTGCACAGCAACAAGATCCAACTGCAGAAACCGGCCTATAGACCTGGTCTTCATCATAGACAGCTCCCGCAGCGTGCGCCCCGCTGAGTTCGAAAAGGCCAAAGAGTTCCTGCAGGACACGGTGGACAGCTTGGCCATCAGCTCCGATGCCACCCGTGTCGGCCTCGTTAATTATGCCAGCACGGTGCAGATCGAGTTTCTGCTCAACACCTATTTCGACAAGTCCTCCCTGAAGCAGGCGCTGGCCCGTGTGGAGCCCCTGGCTTCAGGCACCATGACAGGCATGGCCATCAAGACCGCCATGGAGAAAGCCTTCACCAAGGAGGCCGGGGCCCGATCCGGCTCCATGAACATCGCCAAGGTGGCCATCATAGTGACAGACGGGAGGCCTCAGGACAAGGTGGAGGAGGTGTCAGCGGCTGCACGGGCGTCTGGGATCGAGATCTACGCAGTCGGGGTAGACAGAGCTGATATGGCGTCCCTGCGACTCATGGCCAGCCACCCACATGATGACCATGTCTTCTATGTGGAGACGTATGGGGTCATAGAGAAGCTCACCTCCAAATTTAGGGAAACGTTGTGTGGTAAGGATGATGATAATGGGAGTGGAGATAATCCAGTAGATGCCAAAACCGATGATAACGGACTAGACCTAAATGACAGGGGAGACGGTAATGGGATAAATATTGACCGTGAGGATGAAGGGAACAACGGTACGTCAGATCCATCCTTTTACATGTTGGCCTGTGATCATATGGGCAGCACCATAGAGGGAAACGGCATTTTAAAGTCACTGATCTTCTTCTTTGGTCTTGAAAACGAGGCCACAGTAACTTATTCACCACCACTTGTTAGAATCGGATGTCCCTGGAAGGAGTTTACGAACTCTCAACATGCAAAGTGGTGTTAATGCAGTTGGCATTAAAATCTACAATAAGTTCCACACTAACCAGTTTGAAGAAGAGGACAAAACTCTGATCACACGCCGACTCAGAGCAAAATCCTTTAAAATGTTCGGACCCCGACATGATGCTGCCTGTAGCTCACAGGGAGGCTGCACCGCATTTCATGCTGCATGCCACGCGCCCTGCACAGTTAGCAGCAGCTGTGCTAAGCTGGTCCCCAGGTTTGGCTTCTGCAACCTCTGGTAGACATTAACAGGCATATAAAGACAGAAAAAGACTACATTAGCTTGTGCTAAATGCAGCTAAGATGTTTTTGATTGGATGTAATTAGATTGAAAGACATTTTACAGAACTATCTTTAGATAATGTTGCGCGTTATGTTCTAATTATGCTTTTTTGCCCCTCAAATGGGCTAAATCCTTACAATGATAGTGATATAAACAAAAAAATGAAGAAGATGTGGGTATTAGGGAATGATAATACATATTTTCCTTTGTGTATTCATGTACAGTATTTATACTAAGTGTTGTACAGGAGGCAATGAAATTCTTACTCTAACCCATTGGCTCGGTGCTGAGATGAATTTGGATGATATCAGAACTTGGACAGTTTAAGTACGGTGGTTTCATGCAGATGAAAACACAGTTTTCATATCTAATAACATGCAATGTCCCTAAAAAGTCACAGTGGTATGTTTTTCTGAGATATTGCTGCACGTCTTTGTTGTGTAACAGCAAAATTTCATACTAAAATACATTCCTGCTAACAGGGAGCCTGACTGATGATTGGTGAATTCAGGATTTAAGTGTCTGGCTTTTTAGTTTTTGCAGTTATGCTACATATTCATAGCAGCAGCCATCTAGTCCACACTGCAAAAACTCAAATCGTACCAAGTTTATTTTTCTAATTTTTAGTCAAAATATCTCATCACACTCAAAATAAGGCAAAATTACCTAAAGAGAAACATTTCAGTGAGACATAGGAACTTTTTTTTGAGGCAATGCATTTTATTTCAAGAAAATCTTATCAATAAAATTTTCAGTGATTTACTGGCAGATTTTTATTTTATTTTATTTTATTTTATTTTATTTTATTTTATTTTATTTTATTTTATTTTATTTTATTTTATTTTATTTTATTTTATTTTATTTATTCATTCATTTATTTATTTGCATTTTACAAATAAAGAAAAAAATCTTGGCACTCTTAGAATAAGTCAAAAAAGAAATTGCCTTTTTTTTTTTTTTTTTTTTTTTTTTTTTAATAAGCAGCAATGCACGGATCCGATACTGTGACTCAAACCGATCCAGCCTTTTTTTTTTTTTTATCATCATACACAGCAGCATAGTTACAGTAATCTTGTCTCTTCAATTCTATGTTTGCAACCCCGGTGACGTCATCACCCAGAGCAGAGAAGTGTTATTTATCTCTTTTTGCTGCTAATGTACCTTCATTTGTTTACAGATAAGTACATTTATATCTGTGTTGATTTGTTACCTTTTCTAACAAGGCTAAATGTTTATGTCAGACCTGATGCCTTCACTCACACGGTGAGGTATACGCTTCATTCATTCGGATCGGTATCGGGTATCAGCCGATATGCTCAGCCCAGGTATCGTATCAGACCGGGTCAGAAAAAACTGGATCGGTGCATCTCTAGTAAGAAGCAAAAAAATCTGCCAATAGAAAAAGTAAAATTTTCCAGATAATATTACTTGAAATAAGATGCATTTGTCTTAAAACAAGTTTCTATATCTCACTGAAATGTTTCTCTTTAGGTGATTTTGTCTTATTTTAAGTATGATGAGATATTTTGACTGAAAATTAGAAAAATATACTTGGTAAGATTTGAGTTTTTGCAGGGTATCTCATTACAAAATATGTTCCTGTGACTTTTAGCAGTTTATTTGCAGCATATCAAATTATGTTTCACTCCCAAGTTGTGGTATCACCCAAACGAGCAAGCTTTCGGCTGCACATAGTAAAGTAACATGCGACATGGGTGTCTCATATTTGGAGTAAAAGCTTGCTCTTGAATGCAAGGTTGAATCTCTAAAGTGAATTCAGCTAAACTCTGTCTCTCTGAGAACAGCTGCTTGGCAGCAGCTGTGACATCACTACTGAAGACACAAACAGTGAAATCCTCAGTAGAGTTCGAGATATAAATTGTGTGTATAACTGGTTTACACAAACTTGAATTTTTCTTGGAAAATCAAGATGATATTGAAGCAACTTCAATCCAAAAGCCAGTGTACTACATCTTTCACAATTAATTCAAACCTGATGATAAATTCAATATAACATCACTGTAGCTGAATCACAGAGATCAAGCAATGACCTGCATGTGATCATTAATCACTCACATCCACTAACACAGAAGTACAACACAGAATGACTGACCAGAATGACATAAGCCAATCAGACAATGAAGTTTTCCCTTTCAGGTCTGGATGCATGTGCTCAGGGACACACCTGCCAGCACATCTGCATCAGTAGCGGCAACTCGTACACCTGCAGTTGTCGCCCAGGCTATGTCTTGAACCTGGACAAGAAAACATGCTCACGTAAGAATTTTTCTCTTATTGATTGATTTTGTCTCCAGAAACTGCTTCAGAAAAAGTTTTGTTTTATATTCAGGTTTATCTTGCTGAATTATATCATTACAAATAATGTTAAAGAAGGAATTCAGACAAAACCATGGAAAGCTGAGTTAGCGCACTGTGCTGCAGACGCTGCATACCATCCCTTGTTGCAAATGTTCTGGCTTGCCCTAAATAGTCGGGCTGACACTATTCAACACAGATTATGTAAGGGAGAGTCTGGACTGATGAGGAGGGGAAAATCCTCTCTGTTATCAGCAGACTCAGAGCTGTTTCAGCGTGACGTGGGATTGTGTCTTTCAGGTTCAGATGCTTGTGCTCAGGGGCACGACTGCCAGCACATTTGTATTAACGGTGGTGGTTCGTACACCTGCAAATGTCCAAATGGATACGTGTTAAATGCAGATCAGAAAACATGTTCACGTAAGAACGTCCATTTTTCTTAATAAAAGATCGATCTATATTAAAAAGAAGGCAGAGTAAACTGTCTAGATTATACCAGAAACATGATTATTTGAAGCCTTGTCACAGCAAAGGCAGAATAAATAGATGTGCATGTCTGCAGTCTTCATCAGTTTGTGCACAAGAACCAAAAACTTTCCAGCCAACTTTAGAGGATTAGAAGTAACTATCCTTGTGATCCAGCAGAGGGCGCTACAGTTCCAGTTCAACCTAAATCTCACCTTTTTGACCCCTCAATAAAAACATTTTGTCTATTCTCTGTGGTGAATGTAGGAAACTAGAAAGCAAAGATGAGCTGAGAGTTTAATTGAAAAGGAAACTGGATCTTTTCTTGGTTCTTTACATTTCACCTCAGCTCCTGTCCGAGCATAACATCAACTCTGTGCTAGGGATGGGCATATTGATACCCTGGAGTCGATACTTCGATACCAGCCAGACAAAATATCGGAAATGATACTTTTTTGAGTATGAAGATACCACTGTACTAGAGATGCACAATATCATTTCCCCCTATCGGTATAGACCTATATCGGCCTTAAAACTGAGTATCGGACATCGGCCAGCCCACCGATATTTAACTGATATGTAATCGATCAGCCCACTGTTCCTAAACTCTAAAAAACCCAAAAGAGCTTCTTTTTCAAAACCTTCTTTTTTACAGACTTTAAAACTTCTAAAGACTAAGGGTGGGAAAAATATCGAAACACTGAAAAATCGCGATATTTTCATGTGCTGATATCATGTTAACCTTTAAAAACATGTTATCGATCTATTTTTGAATGAAATTATGCAATATTTTATTGTTCTGTTATGAAATCTCGCAAGATTTGACAAAAATTTCACAATATTCTCATATGTTGATATAATGACATTCAAAAATGTGGTATCGATCTATTTTACTAACAATATCTTGTGATATTTCATCGTTCTTTTTGGAAATCTAGAAAACAATGAAATCTCGCAAGATTTTTGTAAGTAAAGTAGATCGATAGCGCGTTTTTAAATGGCGATTTGATATCGGCATATGAAAATATCACGATATTCAAGTTTATCGATATTTTTTCCTACCCCTATTTTTCAGAGCGTCAGAAACAGGTAACAAAACTGCTATTTGCAATGACTGCTTTTTTTCAGCTTTAATATCGGTATCGATATCAGTTATAGGCCACATGAGTTTTAAAATATCGACATATCGGATATTGGCCAAAATTGCAATATCATGCATCCCTACACTGTACAGACACAAAACATGCAACTTGTTTCCACTTCTGAGAGTTTTAGGCAATGAAAGCAGTCAGATTCCAGCTTCTGTGTCGCATGATGGTGGTAGCCTATCAGATGTCATGATTATGCTGCTACTGTCAAAGTCAACTTTATTGTCAAATGTGCCACATGTTAGACATACAGATGAAATTACAGTCCTCTCAAACCCACGGTGCATATGAATAAAATATAATAAACTGTAAGATAAAAATATAGGAATCCGCTCGGATAACCTAGAAATCTAAACACGGAACTAAGTTTAATCCTTAAAAAAAAGATTACAGATTTACAAATAGGGTGACAGTAGACAATGTGAACGGTATTGCAATCCTAATGTAGGAAGTAGTGCAAATATTACAGTGCACTGACAATGCAACTGTAGCATGAAACAGTACGTTTTTAGCAACGCAACAGTACAGTGGTCCTAATGGACAACAGTGCAAATAGTCAATGTAAAAAATGTCAGTGATGATGATGATGTTTGTTATTTTTCAGTGCTTTAATGTAGGTTATTGCACAATATGTGTTGGTAAATTTGTAATATTACTATTACATTTTATATTTGAACATTTTCCACTGAATAAATGTAAATAATCTTAACCTGTACTTGAGTTATTTAATAATTGAAAGAAGTTTTAATCTTATTTTTGTTTAATTTGCTCATCAATATAATTAATTATTGTTTTAAAAGCATTTCTTTCCAGTACTTCTGTTCTCAAGTTTTACTTTTATCTAATATTGCCCTTGTATTCAAGATATTAATGAAAACTGTACAATCATGGGATTTTCTTTAAAGGGACAAAAACTATTGGTATCGATTAAAAAGTACCATAAACTACTGGTATCGTATCGACTGGAAAAATTTCGGTAATGCCCATTCCTACACTGAACTAATGCAGCACCTAAGCTGAATGCTGATTGGCTGAAAATCAAAAATAGGGCAGAAAGACCCAACTTTGACCGACAAAGTCATACTTCTTAATAAATACAATAAAGCCCAAGAAACACCCTCGTGAGTCAAGAATAGCTGGTCGCGATGTTTTCTGATGACGATCTAAACTTTTAAGAGGTCATTTTTACAAGTGTCACAGAAGCTTGAGGGTAAATAACAACAAAAGGAAAGTTAAAAACCAAAACTATGTTTCAAGCTGTTCCATAGTTTGAGCCCTGCCTCCATTAACAGTAGGAAGCCAAAACTGGTAGTCTCACAACTGGTCTATGCAAACAATAATGAAATTGACTACACAAGAGACAGAACTCATGAAACTCCAGTAAAAGTTGATGTAAAAGGGTAATATATAAGTATTAACCTACTGCTGCTTCTTGAACTCTGTTTTGCTCACCTGTTTTTGTCATTAATAGCTGGATAAAAGCAGAAATATCTGCTTTATTACATAAAATGGAAACTAGAATGAATTTTCAAGATTAAATCCTTCTTATGTTTAGACTAACCTAAAGACTCACGAAGCTCCACTGACTGAAGGTGGAATATAATGTATTATTAGAACAACATACGTATTCTTGAGTAGCTTTTAGCACAAATATATGTTCCTTTTGGGGCTAATTAGTCAAGATTTTTCTTGACTAATCCAGTTACAAATGAATCGTCTTTGGCTTAAGAGCCACCAGGTCTTAGCGATTTAAAGGTTATTTCGAATCTGAACGCACCTTGAAAGTTTTTAACACCCATTTGGGAGCAATTTTATTCATTCTTTTCAAAAAGTGGCCATTTTTCTCCTAGAAGTTACATTCGGATCACTATATTACAACAGATGAACAGATAACTTGTTACTGATCCTATCTGGCAACCTGGTTTTGTGGTATTACTGAGGTGCCTGATGCATGTTGATGCCTCTCTTTTCAGGTTCTGATCCATGTGCGCAGGGACATGACTGCCAGCACATGTGTGCAAACAGTGATGATTCATATATCTGCAAGTGCCCAGCGGGATATATGTTAAATGCAGACCAAAAACATGCTCACGTAAGACCTTGCTATGATGTCCATGTCACTACTAACTGTGTTTATCAGCAGCTGATGTAGGCGTCTCTTTTCAGGCTTAGATTCGTGTATGCAGGGGCTTTATAAAAACATAACTTGTTCTTGGCCCATCATAATATCCAAAATATGCAAAAATTCAAGTTTAAAAATATTTGAGAGAAACATAACTGTGTCAAAACTTCACAAACCAAAGCAAATCAGTATTATAACATGATGAATTGGTGACTTGAACTGATTAAAGTGGACTTTCACAATGCATGTAAACACTTCCATCTGACTGCAAATTTGCCACCATATGTTCAAATATTAGCAGTGGCTAGTTGAGCTATAACCATCAACAGCTATAACCCCTTAATAAGCATGTAAACGTAACAGAGTATCATCTGTAAGGGCTCGTTTAACTTGAGTTTACAGATGAGACAAGTATGATTTGAACACATACAGACAAAATCTCCAAAAAGCTCAGAAATGATGGTCTGTATTAATTCAATGCTGGTTGAAAGAATGTTAACTTGAGCCAGGAGCAACAACAACAGCTGATTTAACAACAAAGGACTAAAAACAATAAAACAGCAAAGAACTAATGAAAAGTCAAGAGAGGGGAGCTGTGCTTCACAACATTTAAATGTTAAGGACCGCTGGTTTATATGACTAATTTGCTTAAATAACACTAGACTAGACAAACCTGCAAACTGAAAAGTCCTGGGTCAAACTGCTGGAATAAAAATGGACCACAGATTTCTGGGTTATTTCAACCCAAACATTTGGGTTGTTGCCCCAACTTCAGGGTTAAAATAACCCAACATTGTAGTCAATATAATCCAATTTCTGGGTCAAATATTTAATCTGAAAGTTGGGTAAGAAAAAAAAAAAAAAACTTCTGGGTTGGTCCCTTTTTAACCCAGCAGACCCAGGAGTTTTTAGTGTGCGGTAAACACAACAGCTGTACCAGGAACTTTGGCTCCAACAGGGAAGCTCTGATGATATGAGATATCATCATGTCTGGTTTCTTTCCAGGTTCTGATCCATGTGATCATGGACATGATTGCCAGCAAATTTGTGTAAACAGTGATGACTCGTACACCTGCAAATGTGAAGAAGGATATGTGTTGAATCCAGACAACAAAACATGCTCACGTAAGAACTTTCTCTTAGACGAGTGTGACAGTAGGTTTCTTGTCATGGACAGTAACATCATGTGCAGCTTTGAGTTGGCTAGATGTGTAAGTCTGTCTTTCCAGGTTCAGATACATGTGCACACGGACATGACTGCCAACACATATGTGTCAGGATTGATGAGTCGAACGTGTGCAAATGTCAAACGGGATATGTGTTGAATGCAGACCAGAAAACATGCACACGTAAGAAGCTGGACCATTCCTCTTTTTCAGTATCTCAACATGTTTTCTAAACTGAAGAGTGGTAAGAATGGAGCTGTTTGAATTTTGTCATCAGCTTTGGAGGTGTGTTTCTTTTCAGGGTTGGATGTGTGTGCCCAGGGGCACGACTGTCAGCATATTTGTTTCAAAAGTAATGACTCGTATGTCTGCGAGTGTCGAGTGGGATATGTGTTGAACGCAGACCAGAAAACATGCTCACGTAAGGATTTTAACTCTTCTTCTCACACCACAAACACAAGGATAACTTGATGAGTATCTGTTACATTGTGATTTATTTCCTTAGCTTTAATCTGATCTTAGCTGTGAAAACTTCAGGTTCACCATGAAGTAGATATGAGAGACTGGGCGTGGTCGCAGGAAGGAGCTCCAAAAACACAAACATTTATGTGATGAGATGCTGATGTGTGAGCTTTTCCTTTCAGGCTCAGATCCATGTGCTGTGGGACATGACTGCCAGCACATATGTGTCAGAAACGGGGCCTCGTACAGCTGCAAGTGCCGGGTGGGATATGTGCTGAATGTGGACAAGAAAACATGCTCACGTAAGAAATCTTCCTTTTGTTTTTATCTCACATGCTTCATACTTTCCCCGTGCATGCTGGGGTTTGGCCGGAGATCCCATGAAAACTGTTGGAATGACAGAGAAGTGTTTGTTGACTGAACCCAGACAGTGTCGAGCACAGGGGATATTTGCGTCAACAATGATGATTCGTACCAGAAATCATGTTCATGTAAGGATTTGCACTTTGCTGCAACAGCACCGTGCTAACCCCCCAGGTTGTCTGTGTTTTATGACCTCTTATTCCCCAGAATTTCCCAAATAAGCCAGACTGGGACAAAGTTTCATCAGCTGCTGGATGGCTTCAGTTAGTGTTCAAAGACCAGTAATCAACCCTGGATTTTGCAGTTCATCAGGGTTCCTTACTGTAAATATTCCTCACATTTGGCGTTTGAAAAGGAAACTAATGAGCATGTGCATCTTCCTGAAAATCAGCATCAAACTATGATGAAGAAAGTGGCTGTAAGCTCTGTGGATCCAACACAAAGCTAATAATCCCTGTAAGTTAGACTGAGATTGTAATCGCCTTTAAAGCAACGCTATAGAACTTACTAACCTTAAAAATGTGTGTTTTTGGCTGATTTTGGTGACATAGTGACAATTATTAAGAACATGACTGGAGCTGTTGTTTCCCAGCAGCAAACCACACTTCACAGCTTTTGTTTCCAGGATGC
Source organism: Atherinomorus stipes (assembly GCA_023101725.1). NCBI lineage: Eukaryota > Metazoa > Chordata > Actinopteri > Atheriniformes > Atherinidae > Atherinomorus > Atherinomorus stipes. The sequence goes on along the minus strand of JALJCO010001575.1, from coordinate 197,971 downwards.
CGCATCATGTAGCTGGGTTTCACTTTATGCACCACAACACACGCTAGTAAGCAGATATAAACACTCGTCGTGGCTGATTCATCAAAAAAAAATGTAAGAGGAAGTTGGAGGAAGAGAGGAAAAGAAAGAGATGTGACCACAGTCAACATCAGACTGACTTTTACTGGCTGGGAAGATCTCAGAGAAGAGACAGGATGCTAAATTAGCTGTAAGGGAGGACATCACTGAGGAAACTGTAAAAAGTTTGCATCCCTACAGCTGTCTTTGCTCTTGGTGTTATTTATCATGTCCTTGTTACACCTGTTACCACAAGGGTCAGTGGGAACTGCACTCTACCATCATTACCACTCATGTCTTTGTCATGTCATCCTTGTACTCTGCGCTGAAGTTAAAGCAGATGTGACGATGCATCCACGTGTCCAGTTGGAGAGAATCCTCCTCTTACCCCAACAGTTCGACATAGACGTGAGGGTTGTCACTAGACAGGCCTAAACTCTCCAAAGTTTCATGCATCTGCACCCTCTTAGCTGCTGCTCTTGTTCTTCCCATCAGTGAAATCAGAGCTTTCCCTCCGCGTGGAGAGAGACGTCAGAGCAGAGATATCATAGTAGTAAAATGTGATTGTTCAACTGTGTTATGTTTATGACTAAATTAGAATGTAGAAATGTGTAACATTACCAGATTTGTGTTGAAACCACTGATGTTTATGTCCTGGTTGGAGTGTTTTTTTACGCTAATTCACCAGCAGTGGAGCCCCAACACTAACAAGGATAGTCAGAAATGCCTCTGAAGCAGCTGAATTAGTTTTATCTACAAATGTAGAAGATCTAAAGCTGAGAGAAACATTTTGCTCCTTAAAAGGAACCCTGACCTGTTTCATTTCTGTGCTGTTGGTGCCTATAGCGTACAGTATGGCATCCTATATTATCTGACGTGACAGAACCAGCTTCCACAGAGCACAGACAAGCTACAGTACAGATTTACAGCTGTTTACATGTCTGCAGACTTAAAATGTGTAACAGTTTTAATGAACTGTATGGATATTTTCTTTGCATTTCTCAGTTGTGGGAAAATCTGCATCTGACTGCAAGCAAGGCCAACAGGTCCAGTGACAAGCAGTACCTCTACTGGTCTAGCACAGTTTGTAGACCAGTGTGCTGGTAAAAGAAGTATAAACTGGATCTAATCAGGAGCTAAAGCGAAGCAGGAAAATGTGCTGGTTTGATTTGCATGTTGTTTGCTGTGATTGTTTCTTCTTTTTTTTTTTTATCCCTCCTGCTGTTGGATGTTAATTATAAACCTTATATTTGCTGATCTTGCTCACAAGAAAAATTGATTGCATCTAATTTCAGCAATATGAAATCTCATTTGTGGTCATTTCACTTGATTTAACACATTTTCCTTTGATTTTTTCTGATTCTGTCTGACTAAAATAAGAAGATTTATTTTTATTTATTCATTTTTCAGTTGCCCAAAACAGGAAAACAATGATGAAAACTAGGGATGCATGATATTGGAATTTTGGACGATATCCGATTTGCCGATATTTGAAAACTCATGTGGCCAATAACCGATACTGGTACCAATATTAAAGCTGAAAAAATAAGCAGTCATTGCAAATAGTAGTTTTGTTATCTGTTTCCGACACTTAGTGGTGGGAAAAAATTTTGATACACTGAAATATCACGACTTTTTCATATGCCAATATCAAATCAACATTTTAAAACGCAGTACCGATCTATTTTACTTATAAAATCTTACAGGATTTCATTGTTCTGTTGCAAAATCTCACAATATTTAGTGAATTCTCGTGAGATTTCGTAACAGAATGATGAAATATTGCAAGATTTCGTTGGTAAAATAGATCGATACCGTGTTTTTGAATGTCAATGTGATATCAGTGTATGAAAATATTGCAACATTTCAGTGTTTCAATATCTTTTTAAAGTCTTTAAAAAGAAGTTTTTTGAAGTAGAAGAAGAAGTTTTTTTTTTTTTTTAACTTTAGAAACAGCGGGCTGATCGGTTAAATATCGGTGGGGTGGCCGATGTCTGATACTCAGTTTTAGGGCCGATATGGGCCGATACCGATAGGGGGCAGATTATATTGTGTATCCCTAATGAAAACCTTTCACCTGATTTTTTTCTCTGTTATCTTCTTCTTGTTTCAGAGGAATTAAGAAGTGAAATAACTCAAGATCCCTGCATGTGTGAAGCTCAGATTTTATTCCAGCAAAAAGTCCAGTCAGCCATCCAAGGGCTGAGCAGGAAACATATCCTTTACCTGACACCAAGACAAGGCTAATGCATGTCTGAACAGTCCTTATAATAACATTGAAATCTGGCGTTTTATGTCCTTAACTGTTTTCTTACTAGATGAAATTTCCGACAGGGTGAAGGCCATTGAAATCGAATTCCAACCTTAAGAGCAATGATGCCATCAGAACACATTTTTCAGGGATTTCCAGCTCATCTAGTGTTTTCGACCGGAAGAAAACCACAATCTGTAAATCTCAAAACCCTTTCATGTTTAAGTTAAAATGTAAATGGTGCTGATTTTTATGCAACATATTGGTGGTAGCTGTGTTTTAATGTAAAGTTGCATTCAGAATTTAAACTGTTGTCACTTCTCTGAAAACTAAATTATAACCAGTGTAAATGTTTACATCTATAAAAAAAAAAAAAAAAGTTAAAGTATGAGTAAATTACAGTTAGCTAAGTTATACAGCAAATATATTAAATTTATTGTATTTAATGATGATAAACTTCTTTTTTGTGGATGGTTTGCTGGTTTGGGTGCATTTCTTGAACATGAACTATGCAGATTCATAGTATAACACAAGCCTCCATCCATAGCAGAAACACAGCAGCTAAGCTCTTATGCAACAGGAGCGTTGTTGTTTTTGTCAGATTGCAACACCATAGAAAAGAACAAACTAAAGCCTGATGCAACAGTCATGTTACATCACACTTAATTTCTATAAACTTTGTCTTTGATACATTACACAACCCTGATAAGTTATTACTGATTTGTTTGACGCAAACAGGTACAGATTTTCTTTTGCAGGAGGGAAAAGAGTTCAGTTAGTTTAAGTGTGATGGATGCACAGCTGCAATTTTTTCAGCAGCAGTCTCAACCATTTTTTGCTGGTTTTAGTACAATGTCTCTGGATTTCAGTTTGGTCACTCATACAGTACACATCCCAGGTCCTCACACATCTTCTGTATTTTCTTCTCTGTTGTATGTGCAAGACATATTTTGGTGCTGATATCTGAATGGAATATACCTGCACACTGAAAATAAATATACCGAAACCGTGGATTATCTGTTGTGTTGTTTCTGCACTCTTACCACACCAACTTCCTCAAAAATATTACTTTAGTGCAGAAGAAGTGAGAGTAACTAAAGTAAAACTTTCAGTTGACTGATTTACTTATAGATTAGCTTACTTTAAAAAAAATTGAATAACTGGTTTTACCATGAACTTTTCCTGGTTTATTCCTCACATTAGGGCTATCAGTTTTTGTATTGCAAGTTTTTTAAAAATGTTATGTTTAAATATGAAATGAAGTGTTATATAGCCAAAAATGGGCTTATTTGCATACATTTATAGGAAAAAAAAAATCTAAACACTGGATTAAACCAGGTTCAAAGTTCTTTTTTTGAATTTTGTTCATATATTAAAGCCAGAAGGTTTTACAGAGGGGATTTTGGACATCTCTAGATATCATTTTACAATTTATGACATACTGTCAACAACCAGAAAAAAAAAAATATTTTTGGCATATTTTTGGGGATGAAATGTTGTATAAATCAGTCTGTGAATGAGATATCAAAAAATCCTTCTGCAAAAACTTTAAAAATACAGTCAGAAGCAATACTCGAAAGTTTGATTTCTGTAAGTGCTCCTGAAGTGGAGATTTTTACCCAGGGTGTGATTTAAAAAAACCTAATTTTGAGAAAACGGCAACTTCAGCTGCATTTGGGACTTGGGTGCATCAGACAAAGTGTCATTAAATAAACCCCTAAAATGTTTATTTTAGATGTTTTTTTTTTGTTGTTTTTTTTTACACTAGTGTGAAAGAAAACATGTTGAAGGAGGGGGAAAAAATTAACATTTCAAAATTGACCAGGAGATGAAAAAACTGGGTTTTTGCCTGTAGTGTCTCCCCTTAAACCATAATTTAGTCATTTTTTTCTTTTATTCATTGTTGCTTTTTTTCGTGTAATTTGAATAACTATTGTGAAATTATCCCTTTAAAAAAATAAAAATAAAATAAATAAAGGGTTAATTTTAGGACAACCTTGTCCAGCAAGCAGCAACGCTAGTGCAAACTAAACAAAAACTACAACTACCAGACGAGCTTGCGCACACTCAACTCTTCCGGTTTACGGTTACTACGGGAGACGGAGCGAAGCTACAACAGAGTACACAAGCGTAGCATCACAAGCAGTTAAACCTTTGAGTAAAACATTGTATTTAAACAGTTTTGCAGCTTTTTCAGAGTGTGTGAGTCGTAAAGAAATTATGTAGGGGTTTAGTTTTGTATCGACAGATAAATAAAGCTAACCGAGCTAAGCTAACAGTCTTGGCTAACGTAAACGCCACATTCATATCAAGGCCGCGTGATGAATGTTGGAAATGTTGATAGTTTTTGCTGCTTTTATGCCAAACGTTTTCTAGCTTTGTGCATTCAGAGGTTAAGTTAGATGAATACATCGTTCTTCATTAATCTTGGACTGAAATCTTCTGCATTAACGTTACAACTATGTTTATTTACCTCAGCAAAAAGGTAAGCAGTTTACCTGTGAATATGTGATTAAAGTCAGAGTCTTGGTTTTAACAACGTGACTGTCACTATCCGTGTTTTGTAGATTGCTATTCCGAATAATATTCACCTAAAATGTGTCTCGTGGAACAAAGACCAAGGCTTCATTGCCTGTGGAGGAAATGAGGCTCTACTCAAAGTACTCAAGCTTGAAACTCAGACAGGTAAGTTGAGGATATGGAACTGGGATTCACTTCCAGTTTAGATGGAAAAAAGATCCATTTATTCATCTTCTGTGTATGTAAAACTGCATTTGTTAAAGTCTGCATTGTTGCATAACGTACATGTGAGTTAGACTTGAAAGCAATGGCAGTTTGAGGGAAATCTCTTGAAACTTTAATAAGCCTTTTGGCTCTGTTCCGGTTCCTCTATGTGCAGTCACTGTAAGTAGAAATAGCAGCGCTCTGTTTGTTGAACAGGCATGCCATTGTTCTGTAATTGATAACCACAATAAAAGCAAAACACAATTAATAATTAATGAACAAAAAGTATTTGCTGTCCCTTGTCCACAGATGATGCCAAACTTAAAGGTCTCGCTGCACCCAGTAACCTGTCCATGAACCAGACTCTGGAAGGACACATGGGTAAGTCTACTCCAGGCTCAGCGATGTTATATGGGAGTTAAAACATTCAAATAGTATACTAAAGTGAAAATGATTTTGCCCTTCATGACTAAAACACATGCAGGTGCAGTGCAAGTGGTGACCTGGAATGAACAATACAAGAAATTGACGACCAGTGATGAGACGGGCCTCATCATTGTCTGGATGCTCTATAAAGGTGAGAACTGGAACCAAACAAATATATTTCCCGCTTTGAACTTGTTTAGTGTTTGCTTTGTTCTTTCCTGAGGCGCATGGTATGAAGAGATGATCAACAACAGGAACAAGTCCGTGGTGAGGAGCATGAGCTGGAACGCTGAAGGTCAGAAGATCTGCATTGTGTATGAAGATGGAGCGGTCATCGTTGGATCTGTCGACGGTATTATTACTTTAAAAACAAAAGAAAAACAATAAAAACTCAAGGATCATCTTAAACACGTGATCTATTCTTTTGTAGGAAACCGTATTTGGGGAAAGGAACTGAAGGGAAGTCAGCTTGCTCATGTGGCGTGGTCACCTGACAGCAAAATCCTCCTGTTTGGCATGGCTAATGGAGAAGTACACATCTATGACAATCAAGGGAACTTCATTGTAAGTGTGTGTGGGGTGTGTGTGCTGCATGGCTTCTTGACTCATAGGCTGCTATCATGGCCTACATTTTAAATTTTCCTACATTAGTGTAAATATGTAATGATTGTAATGTTTCAGATGAAAATGACCATCAGTTGTCTCACCATGGCGACTGGAGCTATCAATATAGCTGGCATCCACTGGTATGCAGGAACTAGTGGATACGTTGAGCCAGACTGTCCATGTCTTGCCATTTGTTTTGACAATGGAAGATGTCAGATCATGCGTTATGAGAATGATGAAAGTAAGCAACTAAAAATCCTTTCAAAGACTTTGACATGTTTAAATGTTCAGATGAAATGTTTGGTAAAAGTGAAGCTGAACGCCTCTGCGTTTTCCTGCAGATCCAGTGTGTATCGATACTTTGATGAACGTGGTCAGTATCCAGTGGAACCACTGTGGCAGTGTGCTGGCAGTGGCAGGTTCCCTCAGAGCCTCCAATAAAGAGAAAGAGTTCAATGTGGTTCAGTTCTACACACCATTTGGAGAGGTGAGATTTTCATTTGCACCAGTTTAACTTCTGACATTTGGCCATAATTTCTTTTTATATACCTTTTAGAAATTGCTTTCATGATTATTATTGAAATTGTTTTACTTTTGAGAATAAAAAAGCTGCATATTAATGTTTGGAGGAGTTGAAGTTTTCAAGGCAACAAATTTAAGCAACTTCCTTCACGCTAAGAAAATCATGGTACATCAGTTGTCCCTTACAAATGTTCAGGTTTGTCGCTAATTGTATACTAGTGGTACATTTCAGACACTCTTATTTATGTTTTAAAGAATAATTCTGCACCCTCAGTAATAATAGAAAATATATATACCTTCCCATTGCAGTACAGAAAAGTTTCCTTTGCATTTACAGTCAATTCAGAATCACTCGTCAACCCAACATGCACGTTTATGAACTGTGATATAAGTCCCGTGTGTCAGGAGAAAACCCATGGAGATCCAAAAAGTGCAAACCACACTTGTTTTATTTTTTTAGTTTATTATTAATATTTCTTTTGAACCACATTTCAAAATCAATGTCGTGATTTTCGTTATTATTATTTTTACTCAAGTCATTTTCAATGTGTTTCACTGGCAGCTGAATTTTTTCCGTCTTTAATGGGGGGGGATGCAAACTTTCAAGCACAATTGCATCTACAAAGGGGTTTAATTAGTCTGTTGTTTACTTTTACTTTGATATTATTAAAGGTACAAATATTTGTACCATTAATATAAGACAAAGGTTCACACTATGATTTGCTGTTTTAGTGCCTTTGGGGTCATAAATGACCAATATTTCTTTGTGTGAAGTTACAAACTTAGCAGCAAGCTTTATGTTGGCAGTGATCAAAATTTGTTGGTTTGTTTTTAAAAATTACCAATTGTTTTTCTATATCCATTCATGCTTCAAATAAACGTAAATATTTCCCTACATCTCGTTCTTTATCACAGTAATTAATAACCTCCAGTGTCAATGGGTGCTTGAAAAAACTTGGGTTCATTCAGTTTTTTTTCTGGTGCTTGAACCCAAATTAAAAAGTTATGTGCACCAGTGCGACCGATGCAAAAAAGTTAGTCTAGACTGCATTATTGATGATCCTCTGTGTCTGTACAGCATCTAAGAACTCTCAAAGTGCCTGGGAAGCAGATGTCAGGGGTTGGCTGGGAGGGAGGAGGACTGCGGATTGGCCTGGCTGTAGACTCCTACATCTACTTTGCCAACATAAGACCAGATTATAAGGTATTTACCAACATCCGTCACTTATTCTGTCAAAGGCAACCTTTAGCTTAAAATGCTTTAGGGAGATTGTTTATAGTTATTAACAGATCCTTGTTGATGGTTGCATCAAACATAAAGACACAGTATGTCATGGTTGTTCTGGAAATTAATGTATGAGGTCACAGATTAATGTCCATCAGGGTTTGGGTGGATCTCACCTGTTATTTCATGTGCCACCAGTGGGGCTACTGTTGCAGCACAGTGGTGTACGCGTACACAAAGCCCGACAGGCAGGAGTACTGTGTCGTATTTTGGGACACCAAAAACAACGAGAAGTTTGTCAAGTATGTTAAGAGCTTGATGTCCATTACCACATCTGGAGACTTCTGCATCCTGGCCAGCAAGGCAGATGAAACACAACCTCAGGTACAAAATAAAACACGGCCTGTGTGCTGCTCATTGCAGTCAGACGGGGTCTTCTCCTGTCGCGCTGACAGAAATAGGATCCCTAATGTTTTTCTGTTTTATTTACCATCTGCCTTTCTAACTTCTTGTCACCCAGGAGAATGCTGGGTTCGAGGCCGGGAATCCTGCACGGGTAACGTTCAGTTTAGAACGGGGTTCTTGCAGTGTCTTACAAAGGCCTTAAAATGTCTTAAAAACAGCAAATTTTCATCCAAGGTCTTAAATTTGATTCAGACTAGTATTAATTTTTTACTTTTATTCATTATGGGAAGCGTTGGCCTCGTAGAAGATGCGGAATAAAACAGCAATCAGAAGTTGATTCAGTCTGCCTCTCTAAGAGGATCAGATAGCTACTGTAGGAGTGTTGGTACGTGATAATTAAACTACAAATCCTGTGACAATTACTTGTTTTTACAGTTTAGTTTTCTCTCTCAGGTTTTCTTATAAAAATCCGATTGTGTCTGTCAGCCTTAGTGTCACAGCAGGATATAGACAGATATCAGTGTTATGTTTGGAAGGTTACTTTGGGTAAGAAGGAGTTTTGATATCAGTTTTAGTTCAGAATTGGTTGTCTCTCTTTTTTAATGCAAGAAAATGTTTAATGACTAAATTAAATAAAAATAAAAGGTTTTGAATTTTGGGATCACTTAAATGTTACTGGTTTAAACTTAATTCATAACGGTCTTAAAAGGTCTTTAAAAGTCTTAAATTGAACTTGCTGAAACCTGCAAGAACCCTGTTAAAACCTCCCCACCCTGAAACGCGGTCAAATGTCATGACCTAGTGCAAACAATAACACAGGAATAAAGTCACTCTGCTGTGTGTTTTCAGTTCGTCCTGATTCTGTGCAACTCCATCGGAACGCCGCTGGACTCAAAATACATAAACATCGGTGAGTTTCAGATACAAGTGGTGGATATGCAGCCTCTAGTCAAAACCACAGTGGGATCATTCATGCGTCATATATGAACTCTGCAAGCTCGCCAGCCAATCTTATGTAGCACAGGAACGATCACAGTCCCATTCCAGCTCAGGCGGGGTGTAATTCTTTTAGCAAGTATGAGGGAATCACACTAAGTGTACAAAAACATGGGAGCTGGCAACTTGCCTGTTGCCATGGCAACTGCGTTGACCCACCGTCCTCCAGCAGAGCCATGGGTGTGTTTATATCTCTGAGTGCTTCTGTCAGGAATAGTTGGAGGTTTTTCTCAGGGTCAAAGTTCAAGGTCGGATGTCTGGATGAGTTTTATGAATTAATTACAGGATGATGGAGGCCACATGATGAGTTGAGAACGTTTTCACTCCTGGACATATTCTGGACATCTAGCCCACATAGAAAATTTGTTGTCTCATTTAATCTTAATTAGTCTTTTTTTATTATTAAGAATAAAATAAATTTATGTAAATATTTAACACCCCTTTAATTCAAACTGTCACCAAAGCTTTCTATGTCTGAACTTTAACAGTCAATTGTGTAAGAATTAGTTGATTTATTTCAAACATGCAATGAGCAAAGTAAATGATGATACATTAATGGACAATGCAAAGAAAAAAAACAATAGTAAACATCAAAAGAAAATAACCTCTAATTAAATTCTATGTACATAAAGAGAGGGTGAAAGTATAAACTTATATTATCCCACTCCTTCATATCATCAATAATATTACATTATTAAGCTTCTTATCAATATAATAGTATTATTATCAGTATGTTATCACCAATAACAATGAAAATAACAATAACCATAATAAAATAATAACAAAATAATGGTAAATAAGCATCATCATCTATATATTGTCATAATTGACATACAACTGAGACACCAAATTTCAGTGATACAAAAAAGATAAATAAATGAACCGTAAAACACCCAGTCATAATCTCACCTCTGTTTCATTTCTGTATTTTGTGAAAACACTTTTTTTTATAGTTCTTCCTAAGATGGTGTATATTAACTGGTGTACATATATAACTTTTTTCTTGTTGTGCGCACCCTAAGAATTCTCAAGTGTATGGTAGCCATCAGTGGCCAAAATTATTCCACACATAAACATGTTTTCATCTGTGAGTGGATCCTGTGGCTTCGGGTGCAGCAGTGACTGCACCACCTGCACGCTGGGTTCATGTGTCTTCTTCTATGGTCCTTTTAAAGGCGTTACTTATCCCAAACTGTGATTTAGCTTCTATCAAACAAAGCTGGAGCTGCAGTTTTAAAGCTAAGAGGGTTCTCACTGCACACACAAAGTTGTTTGTACATTCAGAGACACCGTAGCAAAAATGGTGCCATGTATGTGGCACAAAGGCAAGTGGATATAAATGGTGAATTGTAAGAATAAAAAGAAATGATTATATACCAATAAAACTGTTTTAAATATGCCAATTTTTTTTCTGTCTTTAGTTTTTTATTTTTTTACATGCTGCATCTTTAATGACCTGTAGTTAATCATATACATGACATTTCAAAGTAATATTAATATTCAATATAAATTACAGAAAATTATCTAAACTCCATATTGATGTTTGTTTTGTTGTTAAATCTGATCATTTAAAACTTTTTGTTTAGATCCGCTGTTCGTTACAATGACAAAGACACACGTCATTGCTGCATCCAAAGACGCTTTCTACCTGTGGCAATACAGAGTGGCAAAAAAACTGACTGCCCTGGAGATCAACCAAGTGACCAGGACAAAGAAAGGAGGGAGGGAGAGGTGAGTCTTCTCAGACTTATGGACCACAGTTATAGTTGTCTTACTCTTCATCAGAATGAGCGGCATGAGGACTGAAAACAAAGCCAGGTTGTGGAATATAAGACGACCGTAGAAGGCAACGCAGATCAATGAAACCTTACAGGAAGAGAGGAGCAGCACAGTGCTAGATTTTGTGAGTCAACCTTGGCTTTACTGGCTCACCATTACGGTGTAAAGTCTTTGTCCCGGCAGGGCAATGAAAAGGTTTCATTCATCTGAAATGCCACAGAGGTTCCAGACAGGCTGGGTGGGATCTAATGTCCTGCCAGGATCGTCCTCACACCTGCACCACAAGTCGGAGCAGCAGGGCGGTCCTTCTCACGTGTTCCCTCTTCCTGTTTCTCCAGGGTCTTTCACATCGACAGCAATCCATCAGGGGACAGCGCCACGGCCTCAAATCTAGAAAAAAGAATTTGCTGTAAGAAATGTTTTTATCTGAGGTCATGCAAAAAGTAAAAAAAAAAAAAAAACAGAGATGAAAGAGACACTTCTGAGGCATTTTTGATCACTTATTTAAAAAGATTTATAATAAAAACGCCCTTTTTCCACAAATTATTACCCTGCAGGACTGTTTAAACAGATAAAACTAAATATATATGACCTGAGGAACATTAATACAACAATTTAGAATGATTACTTTACAAAAAATGTTAATAATAAAGTGGATAAATTAGTATGGCTCTAATTTGTGTGTTTTTAAATTCTTATTTCAGGCAACTCGAGATCCCATCTGTTGCATTACAGCAACAGATAAAACCCTGGTGGTGGTATGTGTCTCACTCTTCGTGATGGAGAGCAGAATCCAGCAATGAAAACAGCTTTATATTTTAAATGTCTCTGTCGTTACAGGGTCGTGAGTCTGGCATCATCCACAGATACAGCCTTCCAAATGTCACTCTCATCCAGAAGTACACTTTGAACAACCGAGCTTATTATATGTCACTGAACTGCAACTCCAGGTTAACTTTGTTTGGCGTTTTCACAGTTAAAGAATGAGATAATGGACACACATGTTGTATTTTGGTGTATAACACCTATTAATCCTTATTTTCCTTAGTCGCCTGGCCATAATCGACATCGCGGGCGTGCTGACGTTGTTGAATCTGGAAGTTCGTTCCATTACAGAGGGTGGTACAGGAGACCAGGCCTCTGCGGGAGATCCGTCCAAGTTTGAGCGCAAAGATGTCTGGGACATGAAGTGGGCGAATGACAACCCAGATCTGTTTGCCATGATGGAGAAGACCAGGATGTACGTCTTTAGGAACCTGGACCCAGAGGTGAATACACAAGCTAGTTTCACAAATACAGCCATGGAAAAAATTAAGAGACCACCCATGTCGTCAAAAATAATGGTTATGCAATCGAGTACCAACTGTGGTGTGAATCATGTGACTAAAAGAGACAGAAAAGAAAATATAGAATGCCTAAAAGCTGTTTTTGGCAGTACAATGCCAAAGGTATAGATGTAAGAACTTAAAAACAAAATCACTTATCAAGAAAAGCATGAAAATGGTTAGATATCAGTTCTTAAATTAAACTCTACTGAGCTATTTATGTTGTTATCATTATATTTGTCCAGACAAATGTACTTTTAGTAGTACCAGGCATTAAAATGACTAAGAAATATGAGAAAACAAGGGTGGTCTTTTAATTTTTTCTATGACTGTATAAGAAATTGACTAAAAAAAAACAAAAAGAGCTCATTTACAACGAAATCATCCAATGTGCTGCTATTTTTATTACTAAGTTGTGTTATTCTTTTAATTTACCCAAAAAACAGGAACCCATCCAAACTTCTGGATACATCTGCAGCTTCGAGGACCTGGAGATCAAATCTGTCTTGCTTGATGAAATCATGAAGGTAAATGTTTACATTTTTCAAAAAATTTTATTTACACGTTTCACTTTTTAGTTTTAGCAGACATAAAGAAAAGGGCTTCACATAACTGTAGTCAAGCATCAAACTCTGTCGGTTAACTGGCGTTGTCTTGCAGGACCCAGAGAGGCCGAACAAAGACAACCTCATCAACTTTGAGATTCGCTCCCTGAGAGATAGCCGTGCTCTGATTGAAAAAGTGGGCATCGAAGACGCTTCGCAGTTCATAGAAGACAATCCTCACCCAAGACTCTGGTAATAACACCTTTACTAATAATGTAATGTCTGTGAAGATCGTTTTTATTAGCACACAGAGAAATTTTTCCTTTTCACCTCTTGTGGTCGTGATTTCTAGTTTCTGCACGTGCAAATTCCCAAGTGTTTTACTGCTGACAGAAATTTATTTCCTTTTTTATCATTAAATGCAGAGCTTTTAGTTTACCTGGTGTCGGGTGAATAAATGCTCACATAAAGTATTTGTCGATTAGATTTTAAAAGTCAATAAATCTAACATTAAAAATGGTCATTTGAACTTCAGAGCACCAGCTAACTTTAGCTTTACAGGAATTTATTGGTGTAGGAGGATGATGAAAGAGGATTAAAGATTGATGAGATCTCTGTTGCTTTTGTGTGTTCTCTGGCTTGAGTGTCAATTTTTGCAGGATCACTCAAAATCTGGCTGTTTCAACAAAGTCAGTCAGTTACCGTCTGATACAAAGATGACCTAAACGGACATCTCAGAATTATTAAGTCACAGAATCATTTTAAGGAGGTTAAAGCGCCATTAAAGTTTGAATCTAGTTGAAATTGGCATTTATAACTCTAAAGAAAGGAATCCCACAATATCTGTTCATGTCTGATCATTCTGGACCTGCTAGGCGTCTGCTGGCTGAAGCAGCCCTCCAGAAACTGGACCTGAAGACTGCAGAGCAGGCCTTCGTCCGCTGCAAAGACTACCAGGGCATCGAGTTCGTCAAGCGCCTGGGGAACCTGCAGAGTGAGCCCATGAAGCAAGCGGAAGTGGCAGCCTATTTCGGCAGGTTTGAGGAGGCCGATAGAATGTACCTGGATATGGATCGCAGGTACAACGAGCCAAACTGCAGTTCAGTTCTTGTTGAGTTTGAGTTGGTTTGAATCAGTTCTTGGATGTGAGGATGTCTCGTCTGTGCAGGGACCTGGCCATCAGCCTCAGGATCAAGCTGGGAGACTGGTTCAAGGTGCTGCAGCTGCTCAAAAGTGGCTCTGGGGACTGTGATGATGCTCTGCTCAAACAAGCCTACAATGCAATCGGGGACTACTATGCTGACAGACAGAAGTGGTATTTAATGCTTTTATCCCATTTCCCCCAAGTTCATTAACAGCGATTGTAGATGTTGCATAAAAATCTCTGCATTTATGAGACATTTACTTTCGATATGTTGTGCAAAGTACACGTAGTACATGTAACTTTGGGAAATGTCCCACAATGAGGACTATGCAATAATAAATAGGGCAGCGGTGTGACAGAATATTGATTCATTGAAATATCACAATATTTTGTCACAATATCATATTAATATTAAAAAAGAGTGGTATTGATCTTTTTACAAACAAAATCTTGCAAGATTTCATCGTTCTATTACAAAATTTCGCAAGATTTTGTTCTATTTGCAATGGTCCAGCATGTAGAAAGTCACAGCTTTATGTGCAGTCTGCAGCAGGTTGAGCTTAAACTTTACACACAGTGGAAAGTACAAGTTAATGATATCTGAAAGTGGCCGGGACGAAATCAGTCCGCAACGAAGCGGCATGTTTGAAAAGACGAGTCTGGTTAAAGAGCGGATGAACTTAACCGCTCATGTTCCGCAATGCAAGTCTGAAAACGGCTTTTGATTTTGACACATTTAGTTGTTTCAATTATCTGATGTATGAACATAGGTACAAGTTTTATTTCAAGCTGCATTTTGAATTTTTCTAAAATGCCTAGAATATTGCAGTATATTGCAGTGTTACAATATCACAATATTGTATCATATCGTGACCCACATATTGTGATATGTATCACACTTTAGGACCAACTTTGGACACCCCTGATGTTACCAAAAACTCTACAAACCTGTTTTTGCTTTGTCTTTATGGAAAACTTTGTCTTTAAAATAAATTATTGTGATTCCAATATTCACATTTCCTCATCAAAGAATACAAATATTGTTGTCCCCAACACGGAAAAACGGTGAATAAGCTCTAAACACTGTCTCACTTCATATTTTGGTGCTTTCTCTAAAGGATCAATGCGGTGCAGTTCTACCTTCAGGGTCTGAACCAGGAGAGGCTGGCAGAATGTTACTACATGCTGGAGGACTACGATGGCCTTGAAAGGCTGACCACAGATCTGCCAGAGAATCATAAATTATTACCGGTGAGCCAGATGTTCAGGTCCAGCCAAACCTGATATTTCCTTTGACCTTCGTAGTTATTAAGACCGTTTGTGCTGTGTGTTACAGGAGATCGGACAGATGTTTGCCACTGTGGGTATGTGTGAACAAGCTGTGAACGCCTACCTCAAGTGCAACCAGCCCAAAGCTGCCATTGACACGTGCGTCCATCTGAACCAGGTGAGAGACAGAAGGGAAATTTGTGGCGCCGGAGTTTCTGAGTGACACTCAGTGATTCCCAGAGCACAGCAGCCGAGCTGGCACCTGCTGTCCTCCCACTCCCACTCCCACTCCCACCCTCTGTCTGACTGATATTTATCTCTGGAGTGTGTTTGCTGTTCCCAAACTGTCGTCCTCTAATGTAAATCTTAAACTTTTGGATGGAGCTAATAGTGCCAGTAGTGTGATGTCTGCTGATTTTTTCTGCTGGGATTAATGTCCCGGTTCAATTCTATTTGTGGACTTTGTTGTTAAAGCTGCTGCTTTTAAAAAACTAAATAAAGAGGATCTCATGTTAGCCTGGCATTGTTTTAGACCGTCTTATGATATGACATGAGTTCCAGACTGAAGTGACAACTTTCTTTTTGTTCTGTTAGATTTGTTCTTTTAAATCTGAAGTTGATTTGTTTATTTTTTTTTTATTGATTGTTTTTCCTTCAGTGGAACAAAGCTGTGGAATTGGCAAGAACCCACAACATGAAGGAGATTAAATCTCTTCTTTCCAAATATGCCTCGCATCTTCTGGAGAAGAATAAAACTCTGGAGGCAGTTGAACTGTACCGGAAGGCCCACCACTTTCTAGATGCAGCCAAACTCATGTTTAAGGTAAGCTTTTGTTTGAATTAGTTCAGACGACTTTCATGAAAAAGAGGTTTTTTGTGTCTTTTACATTTAGATACAGCCAATCCAATCAAACCAGAATTCACTGACTGAGGTTTGCTGTATTTAAACTGTCACTTTGATCATGTTAAAATGTCTAATTACAAGTCTTTCCATTGTACTAAAGGTGCAATTTCTGATATTTTAGGGGATATTTTTATATATTGATAGAGCAGAGAACAGTACAGTGTATTTCCAGGCAATAAAATGATTTCTGAGCTGCTTGTGGGGCTCAAATTTTGGTTTTACATTCTGTTTTGATTGGTTGTTTTTCTCTCTTTTGGTTTGACACACTTCTTCTCTTTTCTATATTTTGACTTTTAAAAGTCAGTAACTATGAAACAAACTCTTGGAAAACCTCAGGTTGTCCTTGAATTATTCAGGCATGTTTGTCTTGCCTTTGTTTAGGTCAATGAGTGCTGATTAATTGTGAAAAATGTTCATTTATTTATATGAATTAAGCTTAAAATCAAACTTGTGCTGAAAGAGCAGTTGTGGTTGCAGATTGCAGATGAGGAGGCGAAGAAACGGAGCCGACCTCTGCGGGTGAAAAAGCTGTACGTGCTGGCAGCGCAGCTGGTTGAAAATTACCATGAACAAGTGAAGACGTCACAGCAGAGCAAAGCCAAAGGAAAAAAGTCTGAGGTAATATTCTGCAGAACCTCTTCCCCTTCTCTCTCTCTCTCTCTCACTCTCACTTTAAATATATAGTATATCTATCTATCTATCTATCTACAAAATTATTAATACCCTCTTATTAAAGAAAATACTAAATTCACAACAGTAATTCAGATAACTAGAAACTAAAGAATAATAATAATAAAAATGTACTAAATTACAATTTTGTGAAATGAAATATTGCTTTGAAAATGTGGTTAAAAGTAATATTTAATAAAATAAACAAACAAAAAAAACTGTTCCAGAAAAAAATCTGAGCACATTGCTCACGAACAGTGGACCAAAATACCTACAACATGTGCAGACTTCTGATTGGATGTTACAGAAAACACCTGATTGCAGTGATTACCCAAATTTAAATTCAGCAGCCCCATCATGGTTGTTTATTTGTTTTATTTTTTGTTTGTTTGTTTTTTATATTTCTGTTGAAACACAATTCAAAACCAATGTCCTGATTTTGTCAAAATTTTTATTCATAATTACTTTAGTTAGTTTCAACTTTGTTCACTGACAGATGATTTTTTCCGTCTGTAGTGGGAGTGTGTCTAAACCTTCGGACCATACTGTATATCTCTACCTATACATATATATATATATATATATATACACACGTGTGTTTATAATTGATGTATATTTTATAACGGTGTGTATCTTTGCATGTAATTAGGCCACATTTGCACTTGCTGGTCTGCTTGAAGAAGATGCCACCACTTCAGACAGTCGCATCATAGACAACGCCTGGCGAGGAGCAGAAGCATATCATTTCTTCCTTCTTGCCCAAAGGCAGCTGTATGCAGGCTACACGGAAAACGCCACACGCACAGGTACCACATGAAACACACAAATCACATAGATAATGGTTCTAATAATGGTGTAAGTGTAAGTAATGCATAAGTCAATCAGTAGACTTTTGGGCAATTCTGACAGCAAAGCGTTTTCCTCCATGTAGTTAAGAATATTCCATATTTCCAGTTCTAATATGTGAGAATTTGCTTTTTAGTTGTGTTTTTAAACATTATTTTCATCACATGTGTGTTTGACAAAATATTCTTACTGTAGATTTCATTAACTAAACGCTTTAACAATAAAGAAATAAACAAAAGACACCTTTCAGGACGCTCAAGGCCACCTTACAAAAACCAAGAACGAAGAATCAATAGAGAAAATTTTGATTAAATGCTTCAAAGTGTTTTCAATACTAGTTTCATTTTTAGATTTTTTATTTTATTCTCAGACTGAGGTCATGGGAAGGTAATGATTTTCAGTATTACCAGTTTCTTTACTAAACTAACTGTCTAATCGTTTTCTGACACCATGTGTTAAATTTGTAAATAACACATCATTATTGTGTCAGATAAAATTGACAGTTTTTAAGTTGCTTCTCAGTTACATGCAGGAAAGACTTTACAAAAAACAGATATCGGCTCTGATTTCACAACAAGAATCTTCTGCCATCAAGTGCCATTAAATCAGGCACTGGATAAAGTCTATATTTATCATTTTTTATAATAATTACATATCTAATAAGTAATTATCTGGTGTTGATTTTGTCATAATCAAGGACAGAAGCAGTGGAAATAACCTCTGAAACCTGTTATATGACTGAAAAATGCAGAATAAACCTACTTAACAGGGAAAGTTAGACATAGAAGTTGGATACATTTTTAGTTTACCAGTTTTACTTCATGTTATATAGTAAATTGTTTAATCACAAGAGAAATATCAGTATTTGTCAGCCATCAGCCGTGCTGCTTCCAAATCCGTCCACATCTGAGACATCAAAATAAACCAGAGGTGTCCAAAGTCGGTCCTCGATGGCTGCTGTCCAGCAGGTTTTCTTTCCTTTCCTCCTCCAGCACACTTGACTCAATTTTATGAAAATAACAGCCTTTGAAGTTCCGCACAATGACTCATACATTTGAGTCAGGTGTGTTGGAGCAGGGAGACATAGAAAACCTGCAGGATTGTGGCCCTCAGGACCGGAGCTGCTGGACACCCCTGGAATAAGTATTTGCATGTCACTGTACCTTAATTTTCATCTGGCACAAAATTCAACTCTAATCTGAAGTTAAAACTCTTAAAATTCAGAAATAATATGTTTTTAATTTCTCTGGTAGCTCTCAGGCCTGTGGTTGAATGAAAAAAAACATTCGTTTTATGTACTCCATTAGTTAGATATTAAATTCTCCTTAATTTCTGGGAAACTGGCATCACATGTATGACCAGTGCAGAACTGAGTTCGTCTTGCATGTGAAACGTTTGGGTGGAAATTGCCATGACTTGATCTCCAGTTCTGCGTACAGCCAGAGTGGAAGTCTAACTTCCCGCTGTTCATACCACCTTAAAGCTCTCCACCTGCGTGAGTACGAGGATGTCATCCCCGCGGTGGAGATCTATTCTCTGCTCGCCACTTGCTCTGTCGTCAGCTGGGCGTTCGGCACATGTTCGAAAGCCTTCATCAAGCTGGAATCCTTGGAGAGTCTGAGCCCCGAGCAGCGGCAGCTTTATGAGGACTTGGCCCTGGAGATCTTCACCAAGCACGCCCCGAGAGACGCCCGGGTGATCGAATCGAGCAGCTCATCAGAGGGGTGAGAATAATAATTCAAATAACAACAAACTAACAATAAATAAAAATTTACAAAAATGTAATGTAGTGAATTAGTATATTGCTTTTGAGTTGTGTTTGAAAATGGTAATTTAAAAAAAACAAACAAACAAACAAAACTGCTCGTGAACAGTGGACCAATATACCTGTCAACAGGTGCAGAAATGTTATTGAACATTACAGAAAACCCCTGACTGCAGTGATTGTCTTAAAGTTGAGCTTAAAAAATTTTTTAGCTTTGGAGCCCCATCATGCTTGTTTGCTTGGTTTATTCTTTGTTTGTTTTAATATTTCTTTTCAACCGCAATTCAAAATCAGTGTTATTTTTTGTGGACGACTGTATTTATCTGTTATGTCCCGCCCACAGCAAGTCTGTACCAGGTCACCTACACGTCTGGACATCAGATCCAGTTCAGAGCTCTTCGTCTTCTATTTAAAAAGTTTTTTAAGATGCTATGATATTTCCTTAAATTACTTAAACTTCTTATGTTTCTTCTCTTTTCATCAGGCCAGAGGGGAAATTGCCCACGTGCATCGTGACGGGTCTGCCGATCCAGGAGTACCAGTTTTGGATGTGCAGCGTTTGCAAACACTGCGCCATGGAGCAGGAGATCAGTAAATACAACTGCTGCCCTCTGTGCCACAGTCCTGTAGCATGACACGGGAAAACTCACCTTCCCCAAGAGGTTTTCACTCCAGACGGACAAAGAAAGGATCACATTTAAACATTCTTCATTTGTGAAGCATGTAAAACAAAGGAGTTTGCTTGTGGAAACGGCTGCATCTTGTCTTCTGTAGCCAGGCAGCTACATGGTTGCAAACAACGCAGCTGAACTTTAATGTCAAAACAGAAATGTACAACACCTTTTCCTTACCTGTTATTGGTAATTCTGTATTGTTTCACCTTAAATTTAGTTAGATTTCTCTCTATTTTTTTTGTGAAATCATCAGTTAAAAAACCTCCATGAAGTAAAAAGTTTAAACCATCAGGAGTCTTTACTGGGAGCATCTCGCTATTTATAGAACAAGCTCATTTATTCAAGTCTCAGCAACTTTGCTTTGAGAAATGATATTTTTAAATGGCTTCAAAATGTAAATGCTTTCTCTGAATCTGTCCATTGTTACATCTGAGACTCTGCATCTCTCTTTAAACACCCAGTCATGTTACTTAGCTGCTGCTTATTAGTCTAATAAGTTACAGCATGCATCTTTCTTTTTGTTGCCTGATCCCAACTTTGTTTTTAATGTGTTGTCATTCATTCATTTCAAGATGAGCTGATATTTTTATAAAATAGTTCAATGTGTCACTTAAATCGTTCAGTGTGTTTTTTATGTGTTATTATGAATAAAATATTTGATTATTAGATTTGAAAATGATTCCGTATGGATTTTATTTACATTTAAGACTTTTTTTGTTTGTTTTAGTGACTGTTTTTAAAAAGACACTATTTATGTTTAACTAATAACTAATAATGTGATATTATACAATACAGTCGGACTGAAAAAAAGGCACATGTCACATTTAGCTTCTACTAGTTACTATTAGGATGTTATGATGAGTGAACAGGCTCCACCAAGCCCTTTTTACAAAGACATCGTTTAAATCAGTGGATCTGGACTGTCCCACTGGTTATAAAACACCTCAGGTGTTCCACTTTCGCCATTTCTTTATTAATGCTGCTTTAATCTGTTATTAGTTTGCCTTAGCTTCGATGTTTGCTTTCTTTATTAAACTTGCTCAAGGGATCAGAGAGTTTCATCAACATTTGATGCGTCTCTCCATCAGGCTGCTCCTCGTGCACTTACTGCCCTCTTGTGTATAGTTTGGCTTTTAAAATAGTTACCTTACAGTTTATGCTCTAAATGATTTAACGTGCATGTCTCCAATCACCAGTAGTATCAACTTCTGAAACATTAACTGAGTGGCTTAACTTGCAGTAGATTATATCTTGTACATCTTCCCATCCACCGCATGTACGAGCCTGCTTTCTTTTTCTTTTTAAACTCTCCCTAAACACTGAAATATGAAAGTTTACTGCTCTCTGGTAAAATCTACTGGAGATGGGTGAAATTAAGAGCCTAATTCTCTAATTGGGATTAATAAAGTAACTTAAAAAATGGTCCATAATGGCAATATTACTAGTCAGAGGTACGTCAGCATCGTATAACATCAGTTTTTGATGTGTTTTATTTGAATAGAGAACCAGATGTAGAGACTAATGTCAAGGTTAAATGTGGTAAGTTTGAGGGGGAAAATAATAAGAAACAAAGAGGCACAAAACAAAAAAATCTGGTTTCATAAAAACAACAAAAAGTAAATTAATAAATAAAATAAATTAAATGTGCAAAATAATTTTCCAAATTGAAAACGGAAAGCATTTTTTTGTATTGTCCGCTCTGTTTATATGTTTTGTTTTTGTTATTTCTTCTTTTTTGTGTCAATTTCTTTTAAAATGTTTATGTTGTTTGTTTGTTATTTGAGTTTTCAGTTTAGTTTTCCTTTTGTTTTCCTTTATTTTTCATTTTGTTTTCATGTTGTGTTCAATTTTTATTATGTTCTTCATCTTGTTTCCTGTTCATAGTTTGTATTTACTGTTTTTGTTTGTGTTTATTTATGTACAGTCGTCCTCAGAATTACTCATACCCTCAAATTGAAGAAGGAAAAAAATCAGCTGTCAGTGAAATACGATGAAATTGTCAAAGTAATGAAAAATGAAAATTATATAGAAATCATTACATTGATTTTGAATTGTGGTTTGAAAGAAATATTAAAAACAAGCACACAAAAAAGAAAATAATCACTGTAATCAGTCTTTTCTCTAATGTTCAAAAAGACTTGTACACCTGTTTACAGGTATGTTGGTCCACTGTTCAAAAGTGCTTTAATGTGTCTGGGACAGTTATGTTTGTTTAAATATTATTTCCAACCACAATTAAAAAGCAATATCTTATTTCACTACATTATAATTTTGTATATTTTTATTTATCATTAGTTACTTAAGTTTTATTTAAGTTGAATTACTATTGTAAATTTAGCTTTTAAAAAAAAAAAAAAAAAAAAAAAGAAAATGGAGGGGATGAATAATTTTGAGGACAACTGTATATTCTGCATTTGTGTTTTTTGTTTTCTCATGTTTTCTGAAGTCTTGTCCTGTTTTTGTTTTGTTGTTGTGCGTTGCAGCTGATGACCACTGCAGTGCAGAGAGACGTGACATTTCATTGACCCAGCTTAATCTGCCTTAAAATAAATAGAAAACAAATTGATATCAGTTACTATATGTAGTATACACACTTGGGTGAAATCAAATTAGAACAATAATCAGCCCTTAAGAACGACATGGAAAAGGTTTACAGAGTGACAGACACCTTGAACAGGCTGCAGCACCCTGAACTGTCAGCGCATTACGCATTAAAGTTTAAACATCTCCTAACAGCCTGTTAGAGGAGGATGTGCTGGTTTGTGACAAGCTGCATCCCGCCCAGCGCTGGACTCCCAAACACCTCACACTGCACTATCCTCCCTCACTCTGGACTGAGCGCAGCAGGGCAGCACATGGACAGGTAAGCTGCTGTTTGTTGTCCTTTCCTCCTGCTTCTATGTCCAAAGGAAAGAAAATCTGTTAGGAGATGAGAATGTTGTATTTTTAGAGGACTTGCAAGGTCAGTAATGTTTAATTTTTTTATGCTTTTAAGTCTAAAATATAATGTTTAAGATTAAATTTGTGGCATAAATGTATGAAAATATTGTTTGATTTCTTTACTGTAAATGCAGAATCCTCTGTAAGTAATGCTGACACAGGAAATTGGGTGTCACAGGAGCCCAGATGCAACCTGATAGTTGATGACACTCAAGTACAGCTTCTGGTGTGATCAGATGACATACAGGAAACTGTAAAGGGTGCCAGTGTAATCGTGTTTGTGTGCAGGCGGGAATATCTCTGAGATTTTCACCCGAGCGGCCGACAGCAGCTTCATCATGGTGTACGGCCAGATCCTGCATCAGCCCGATGACTGCTTCATCAACGTCAACGTCGGAGGGTTCAGGCAACGGATGGATCAAACCGTGCTGAGGAAGTTCCCACAGACGCGCCTCGGGCGTCTGCTCTGCTGCAGCTCCAAAGAAGCCATCCTGGAGCTCTGCGACGACTTCAGCCCCTCTGACATGGAGTACTACTTCGACCGCAGCCCTAGCTTCTTCTGTTACATCCTTAACTTTTACCTGACGGGGAAAATCCACCTGGTGGATGGGTTATGTGTTGTCTCATTTTTCCAGGAGATCGAGTACTGGGGCATCAAGGAGCGTCATCTGGACTTGTGCTGCAGCAACAGATTCCTGGAGCTGATGGAGGAGCAATGCTGGGGTCAGAAGAGCGACGACTGCCACAGCTTGGACTCTTCCGTCGAGGAGCTGTCAGCTTTGGAGGACGACATGGAAATCTTCGAAGGCTCCTGGTGTGCAAATGTCCGCAGAAATATCTGGATTCGACTGGAAAATCCTGGTTTCTCCACCTCAGCCAAAGCGATGGCGGTGGCATCGGTGAGCGTGGTCATCATCTCCATCGTTGCCATGTGCTTGAACAGCATGCCAGAGTTTCATCAGGGAGACTCTGATGAGCAGGTTGACAACCCCGTGCTGGCTTTCTTTGAGAACCTGTGCGTCGTGCTCTTCTCCACAGAGTTTGTTCTTCGTTTGACTGTTGCACCATCAGCCAGGAAGTTCTTGTGCAGCCCTCTTAATATTATTGACCTGCTATCAATCATGCCCTTCTACATCACTTTAATCTGTGATAAAGTAAACGAAGAAGAGAACATGGACTTGGAGAACGTGGGAAAAGTGGTTCAGATCTTGAGGTTGATGCGAGTGTTTCGCATTTTGAAGCTGGCTCGCCACTCGGCCGGCCTCCGCTCTCTGGGGGCCACGCTGCGGCACAGCTCCCGGGAAATGGGGCAGCTGGTGCTCTTCTTGTCAATGGGCGTCTCTTTGTTTTCAGCTCTTATTTACTTTGTAGAAAAAGAGTCTCCGGAGTCGGAGCTGCAGACTATCCCCATTGGCTGGTGGTGGGCCACCATCAGCATGACCACAGTGGGCTACGGTGACACGTTCCCGGTGACTTTAGCTGGGCGGCTGATAGGATCGCTCTGCATCGTCTGTGGACTGCTGATCGTGGCTCTGCCCATTACCAACATCTTCAACAAGTTCTCCAAATTCCATGCAAGGCAAAAACGCTTTGATGTCAAGCTGAACGATAACTGATCCAAGGCCGCGGCAAACCAGGACGCAGCTGAAAAACTACAGATTTATGAAACTGACGCTGCTTATCAGTTTTTAACTTTATTCTTGGGACGCATTAATGCCCTACATTAAGGAATAGTACACCCACAAAATGATGATCCTTCATTTTCTACTCGCCTTCATACTGAGCAAGACTCTGGAGCACTTTTTTAATATCTCAAATGCAGCCGGAGATCGGACAGGTTTTTGTTTTCCCCCAACTTTCATATAATGGAGTTCACCGGGGCTCGAACCAAAAAGGTCCATAAAAGTCCACAAAAACTTGGCAATATTCCTCCATACTGCTCGTCCAACGTAATCCAAGTCTCCTGAGTGGGTAGCGTCCGTAATTTACTGGAAACAACATCATTTAGTATATTTTTATAGCCTAATCAGTAGAACATCTAGCTGCCGCAAAGCACGCCCCTGCGAGTTCACGACATTACCGAAGCCGCGACGTTCTGCTCCTACTCTGCGATAATGCAAGCGTAGAAGAAGGAATTCCTTGTTGACATTGTGCTAAGACCGAACGAGCTGCAGACAAACCAGGACAAACACAAGATGTGTTGGTTATTGATTTAAAACAACAAAATAAAAGAAAAAGAGAACGCGCGATCTCGTCTGCTGCCGCTTCCGTAGGGTCGTGAACTCGCAGGGGCCCATTTTTCGGCAGACAGATGTAGTACTGTAGTACCAGTAAATCGTGGACGCTACCCACTCAGGACACTTGGATTACATTGGACGAGCAGTATGGAGGAATATTGACAAGTTTTTGTGGAAATTTATGGACTTTTTTGGTTCAGTCACTGGTGAACTCCATTATGTGAAAGTTGGGGGGAAAAGAAAACCTGTCAGATCTCCGGCTGCATTTGAGATATTAAAAAAGTGCTCCAGAGTCTTGCTCAGCATGAGGGTGAGTAGAAGATGAAGGACCATCATTCTATTCCTTTAAATACGCACATAGATGCAGCCTTCTGTTGATCTTTTCGGTGTCTTTACGTGCATGTTTCAGTCTGTTTTCTGAGAACGTGCATGCGAGGGCGATGCTGCAAAGAGCAGCCACCGTGTGACCAGTGAAAGAAACAGCAGAAAAAGCTGTGATGTATTTAATGACTGCACAGACTTTCGCCATCTGAAGTTGGAAATGAACTCTGAACCCTGCACTGCCCTCTAGTGTAATTATAGCCCCCCTTCACGGCCTACGTCCCAGTGATGTCGCTGTAGCTGGAGGATAAAACAGAGGAAATCTGTAGAAATGAGCTTTCTCAAGTGTCATTACGACTTTTAAATGTTGTCTTGTTGTGTGTTTGGGTGCCAAAGTAGCAGAAACAACATTCGTGGCAGTAAATTAAAGTTTTTTAGGACATTCGCGGACACTGGTCCTCAGAAAAAATAAATATAATTATGGTTCAATGCAATAAGATAAAAAGACTAAACAGCGAAGCTAACCATTAATGCTGCGTTTGCAGTTTAAATAGTACTGCTGAATGACTGCAACAAGACTTTAGTCTGCAATGTAAAACTGAAAACGTCAAACTAGTTCTGCTTTTCCCTAAAAGCAATACAACGAATCACCATAACACACAACGGAACGAGTGTAATAGATGCTGTTTCCGTTAGCTTAAACTTACCAGCATGCAGGTGCAGTTTGCTGTTAAAATGTTTTCCCGATTGATGACGATTCAGGTCTCATGTCATTCTTCTTGCTTCGACCTGACTCGACCGTAGCACAAGATCCAAACGTAGATTGATGTATTTTATAATTAGAAGGTATTGTGACCATTTCTGACATAGTTGTCGGCATCCAGCTGTTTCTTTGTTTGAGCTTCTCTTTGCTGGACACACATGGTGTCTGGATTAGACGTCCAGCCACTTCACCATCTGCAGCGCGGAAGATTTTCATCCTCTCCTGTAAGGTGTCTGGATCAGCCTGCTTCCATCTGTTTGCGGTAATTTATTAAAACATCTGTATCGGTCCGTAGAGTGAGTGTCTGGACATATTCCCACAGTTCTCAGACTGAAACACTTGTTTAAAAACTCTCCATTTACCAAAAAGCCACTAAAACCTGCTAGCTGCCGCTTGTTAACATAGCGTCTAGAGCTGCTTTTGCCTCCAGGCTAAGCCCCGCCCACCAAAAACGTCACCGTGTTTGCAAACTTTGAAAGGGTCTATTGAATAACAACCATACCAATGTAACGGACTCATGGGAGCATGTGAGAAAATTTGACTTGGATTTACTTATTTACATTTCTTGATACGTTTTGTTGTTCTTTCGACGTACCATGGACTGGCGGCCTGTCCAGCATGTACCCGCCCTCGCGCTTTTGGCTTCTTGGATAGGCTCCAACCACATGCAACCCTGCTGGATTAAGTAGGCATAGACGGTTGATGGATGGAGTTTGATCCCTAATTACTGCTCCTATTCTTAAAGGTAGAATCTGGAGTTTTCCCCCTGAAAATAAACGCTGGACTTATGCAAGTGAAATCCGTCTCAATCTGCACCTTTGGGGCTCTACGCTCGTGTGGCAGGGAGTTTGTTTGCAACTCCCTCCCCCCCTGTCTGTATTTAGCATTTTCCCTTTGCTTTGGTGTGTTCGGGACGTTTCTGGATGGAGATTTGCGTATATATCGCCAGCCAATGACAGAGCTAAAGGCATGGCTCTGTGTGAGGATAAACTCATGACTGGAGCGGACGCCAGTCACTCGAACTCTTGGGAAAAAAGTCAGTGGACGCAGCGAAGAAAAGAAAGTACTCTGCGGTTAAAAGAGCTTTAGATGGTGCACGTTGGAAAACCAGGTTGGTTTGGCTTCCACACGGTTTTGAGCTTTGAAGGAGCTGAAGAGCGATGCGGCCATTACCCCGAGGGGAGGGGCACTCAGTTTGAATAGTGTTTACAAACAGAAGCAGCGGCTTGTACTCCAGACTCTACCTTTAAATTGGATATTTGAATCAGCTGAAATGATGTTTCTTCCATTCAGATGTTTTCACACACTGACTCATGTTAAAGGCCATCTGTGTAGGACAGGGCTGGCCAAGTCCTGCAACCTTCAGATGCAACCCTTCTCCAACACACCTGAATTACCTCGTGTCCATGTCATTCAGCTCTGGGGGGGGGGGGGGGGGGGCTGTTAACGAGCCATTCATTTGCTTCAGGTGTGGTGGAGAAGGGTTGCATCTAGAAGCTGCAGGATTGTTGTTCTCGAGGGGTGGACTTGGCCACCCCTGGTGTAGGATGTCGTGACATTTATTGATGCAGACTCCACACTGCAGTTATATCAGCCTCCCTCCTAACTACTACACCCCCCCCCCCCCCCCCCCCCCCAAAAAAAAAAAACAACAACAACAAAAAAGAAAGAAAGAAAAGCCAGACTTAGAAGAGGCAAGGTAAGCCTCTATTTTAATTTTTGCCAATATACTTTAGTTTTTTATGATACAGGACCTTTAATATAATTTAGTTTTCCAGTATAATCTACTGGGAAACATGAGATGAACTGTTGTATTCAAGGACAGTAGGTAAAATTTACATTTTGGATATTTATTCTCTTTTCCATTGTCACTTAGAGTTGGTTGTCTTTCTCTGTGTGGTGCACGCCGCCGTAGTTTTGACCGAATGATCTTTCTCTTTGACTTTTTAACAGCAGGGTGTGAAACTTCAGAAATCACAGTTCAGTTCAGATTCTTAGGTTCTCACTTTGATTTGAGATAAAATCTTCCTTTTTTTGGAAAAGTGAGCTAATCACAGAAGTTCATATTTAGGTTTTATTAGCTGTTTATGCTGTTCGATTTGTAGATCTCGTCTTTGTACAGCTGACGTGAAGCTTCCTCCATTTAAAATAAAAAAGAAAAGACGTGACTGTACGGTGCATTTTGCCTCAGTTATCATTTGTATCGTGAATTTAAACCCTTCACGGATAATTGCGTTAAATCAATGTATTTTTTTCATCAAGTATTGGTGAATAAGTGCAACGTGTTGAGCATCTGGACATTTTAATCCGAACTTATAATAATACATGTAATAAGTGTGTTGGCTGGTATTGTTGTATTTTATGTGTTTATTTTATTTCAGTCTTTTTTTCTTCTATTTTTTCTTTTTTTTTTTCTTCTTGTATTTATGTTTTTTTATATATAGAATTGTAGACAAATTCAGCCATTAAGAGGTGAATACTTCTAGTTTCCACCACAACTTGACCAGTTTCTTTTTTTCCTATCAGATAATGTCGGCCTGGTATTTCTAATTTTCTCAGAATTGCTGACATTCATCAAGCTCTTCTTCCATGGAGCACTGCTGAATAAATAGTCTGCTTGTCTGAATTTAAAATGGAATTGGCTGTATTTCCTGATAAATTCAGCTCTATCTTTGTGTTTTACAGGGATGAGATGTCCCCTTATCTCTTCATAAAGACCGTCATAGCTGGATATTCATCCATATTGTCTTTTGCATAAGTTGCAGCAGACTGACTGCACACTTTCAGGTGATGGCTTGTGTTAGATCGCAAGACATCATTATGCATTTTTCAGTGGCCGTCTCTTTTCCCAGCACCCCACTGCAGTTTTATTGATCCATGTGTCATTATGTCTTTGTTGTCTTGTTTTAAACTGCTTTTAATTGCTTCATCCAGGGAGAGGATACCTGCTGTTTGCCAGGTCATCACTGTGGTGAGCTCTTAATCAATAAAACCAAGTTCAGAGTTAATAAACATCCTTAGAAGTTGCTTCATTTGCAATTCATCCCAAGATGAATACTGACACTGTTTAAATAGAAGACGAGACCTGACTTTAAAGCTCCGCGTTCATTTGGATTCTTGTCTTTAGCAGAATTAGTTGCTTTTGTGTTGAATCGATGAGGAAGAGTTTGTTTTCCTCCCGCTGCTGCAGCCTTCATCACCAGCATTATGTTTGTCGTCTCTTCCAGAGATTAGAATGTACCGATCAATGAAAACAGACAACGTGTCCGAGCTGCCCTTCAAAGGATGCTAACGCTGTAGTCGACTGATCCTGATCCAGTTAGGTCCACAAATGTGTGAACATTAACCCAGTAGCCATGATTTTAGCTTTTTGTGTTTTTATTTTTGGTTTTTTTCATGAAAACAGAGCTAAATGAGTGTTTATTTGATTTCGGGCACTTCTGAGTTTTCTTTTTTTAAAAATAAAATGTCACTAAGAAATTAAATGTCACAATACTTTGCCACAACAAACTTACCTGAGTGTCATCTTTCTGCAAATAAAAGATCTAAATTTTTTGATATGATAGTTTAGATTTTATTTAAAAATGGTTCTTTTAGTCAGATACCACATAGAAATGTTACTACAAGTGTGATGACATTTTACAGTTTTTAGCTAACTGTGCTAAAATGGTAGAGTTAATATAAATAATCTTTTAGCTAGATGGTGCTGTACAATGTTTTTATATGAATATTTAGTTTTTACAATATCTATCAACTACAAGCAGTTTGATAATGACACATGTTAAAAATATAATGTACTTGACATAATAAATTAGGAAAAAACTTCCTGTTCCATATTAAAATTGTCTGTGTTCCTTCTGTGCAGCATGTGCTTGAGTGGCAGCACAAACTGACACAGGTAGTTAAAGAATCAGATTTTACATAAACATTATTGATCTAATAACATTTAATGCGGTGGTAATGACCACAATATTAAGGGACAGACATATTTATTTTAAAAATTAATAAATGAATTAGAAATTTTTATCAAATATGATAAAAAAAAAAATCACTAATTCTATTGTATTTTAAGGAATTTATACAAATAAACTGCACAATTTTACCATTTTTTCCATAGAAAAATAAAGCATATCTAAAACCTATTCTGGGGACAGAGGGGAAAACAGTAGCTCCATAAAAATGCTTTAAAAAATGTTGAAAAAATACTTAAATGATTGTGAAATTTTAGACAGACATGAGAATTTTGTACAATCACCACTGGTTGTTAAAACATACAGTCTTCCTCAAAATTATTCATACCCCCCAATTAAAGACAGAAAAAAATCAGCTGTCAGTGAAATAAGTTGAATTTGACAAAAGTAATAACTAAAAATTCTATAAAAATCGTGACATTGATTTGGAGTTGTGGTTTGAAATAAATATTGAAAACAAACCAAACAAAACAAGAAAACAAGCATGATGGGGCTCTGCAGCTAAAATGTTGTTGAGCAACACTTGGAGGCAATTACTGCAATCAGGTGTTTTCTCTGTTTAAAAAGACGTCTGCACCTGTTAGCAGGAATGTTGATCCACTGTTCATGGGAAACACACTCTAATGTGTCTGGGACAGTTTTGTTTGTTTAGTTTTATTTTTTTTTCCAATTATAATTTTCAGACACAATTCAAAAGCGATACTTTATTCCACTGAATTATAATTTTGTAAATTTTAATCTATTATTAGTTTATTTGGTTTCTTGTTATTTGAGTTATTATTGTGAATTTAGCCTTTTCTTTAATTAGAGGGTATGAATAATTTTGAGGACGACTGTACATTCATCTATTTTTTTTCTACATTCATCAAGGACACTAAAAGGCCTAAAATCAAATTAACACCCTATTGTCAGATTGCGAGTTGTTTATATTTTGTATCCAAAATTGAAGGAGAGTAGGATTTTCTACTTTTGAACATGTAGAAAACATTTTAAACTCTTTCTTGAGAATAATTTTAAGTAGCACCTGGCTGGTTTCCTCCTCCTCTGCAGCTTTTTCAGGACTTTCCTGCAGCTTTATTTTGTGTTTTGGGGTCTTTCTGCCTCCAAGTTTAGTTGAACTGTTGCTCAAACAGGTTGAGTTGCAGAAATTGACTCTGTCATTGCAGAATATTCCATTTCTATAACTAGAAAGGCTGCTGGGTTGCTTTCTCAGTATGTTTGGGACCTTGTTCACCTTTACTGGGATGTGCGGTTCAGTTAGTTCAGTTTTGTTCTTATTACCAATAATGAACATCTCACACATTATACCTCGCTTGTTTTCTCATGGCAAGGACAAATATCCAGACCCCATCACCTCTCAACTTGCTTGGGAGGTGATGGGAACCTTCCTCTTCGCAGTATGCAGGATTTCCTTGGGCTTATCATCTGCATGGTTTCTGGTATCGCTGCTATGCAGATGATACCCACCTGTTTCTCTCCAGATGAAAACAGTTTCCGTGTAAATCTTAGTCTCTCTCTGACAAGTAAAAGCTGCTTTCCTCAAACATCCTGATAAGAAAAGCTGCAAGAAGCCGGTTCTTCTTCTACATCTATCTCTGTCATGTCTCTGCACTGTACGGCACTATGAAGGTGGTCCAGGATCCAGTGGTGCTGCTGGTGCTAAATTCACATCACTCTCTTACTAATCCAACATTGCTGTTTATCCATAGCTGCCCAAATCATGCTTGTCTGCAGAGTGAGCGCAGCATCTTCACTCCAGATATTTCATCCCCAGCTTACTGTGTGCTCCTTCTGGACCACAGGTTCCCTTCAGGAGCATCATCTGGTTCTGCCATCCACACGAGACGATCTCAGTCCAGACTGATGTCATTTGTGGTGAAATCATCCATTAAATGTGATCAGAAGGGCGTCCATCTAACACCCTAACATACTTAACCTGCCTTTTCTGCACTTTTTACTTGTTGTATTTATCCTCTGACATTATTATGGATTTATATTGATTAACCACCAGGATTTTACTGCACTGAAGCTTAAATGTGTTGTCCCGTGCAAGCTGCTTAGAGCACCTGCTAAATGTATATGGAAGCATGCATGCATGTAAAGTGTAAATGTAAGTCATGCATGTCCATGCTAACACGCCACCTTGATGTGTTTTACATATGCAGTTGCACTTTGCAGTGATCTTTTCTAAGCTGTTTTTAAATTCTATCTGGATATTGATGAAGTTTATCTACCTCTTGCAGTGCCCTTTTTATGGAACAGGATTAGGGCCACTGAAGAAAAAGAAATTTAGAGAAAAGCCAGAATTTTTTTTTCTTTTTTTTTGTGTGTATTCTGGGAAAAAATAGTTTAATCTCAGAATTCAGATTTTTTTTCAGAAATTAGAAATAAATAACAAAAACTCCTGATTTTTTTTTAAAATATTCTGGAAAATAAAGTCAGAATTCTGACTTTTTTCAGAAATAAGACAAAAAAAAATCTCCAATTTTTTTTTTAAAATGATGTGGGGGAAAAAAGTCTGAATTCTGACTTTTTTTCTCTGAATTTTTTCCCCCAGTGGCCCTTATCCTCTTCCATACTTTTTCTTGGTATCTTTAAAACAAAAAAGGTCAGATGTCTTTTGTTTTTCTCAAAATGAATCAAACTGTTTATTTGTTCCCTCTACATGTTCTTGCTATCTGATGGATTTCTTTAGTCTCTTTCTAACCAGCTCCAGACCTTTTATCTGCATAACTGATGAATAAATAAATTTAAGAAAAGCGTGTCAGTTGTCTAACTCCATTTGAGTCTCTAAGATGTCATGATAAAATATGTGTCCCTCATTGTAAATCACAGACTCCTGATCTGCGGAAGTGGAGACCTGTCTTCAGACGCGTCTCCCTGGCAGCTGAGGACTTTATAGCATTGCTGTCAGCTGTCAGGAATTGCTAAGTAGCTTCAGGCTTCAGCGGTTAAATAAATGTTTAAATCAGCACTTAGAGGCACGGTCGTGTTTTCTGCTTCGGTTCCTCCTGCTGTGACATCTCTTTACACTTAAAGTCACAGAGTATCGCGCTCTGATTTCATTTACAGTCGTTTTCTGTGTAAAAGTCACCGCCAACAGGACTGTGGTCCAAGAAACTTGTTTCATATGCGAGTTACAGGATGTAAAACCATTTGCTACTTTTTAAACTGTGTGGTGAGAAGATGCTGAAGGATAAAAACTAAACTTTACTCATGTCTGCATAAAGCCACAGCTGTAGTTGGAGATCTCTGTGTGAGGCTGGTCTAATCTGAAGAAAAGCAGTCAGTAAATCATCTCAGTTTCTTATAGCAACAATATCAGAGCAACCTCCACCAGGTCAACATGTATGACGGCTGCTCGTTGAGAACTTGGTCCATCTTGGAAAAACAGTTTCTGGAGCAGGATAAACATCCATCCTGCTGTCACATTTATATTCTACCACCAGATTCACTGTGATCCTGATTACGTGTGTGTGTGTGGACTTAAAATCATTAATGCAGAATACTTATTTGAAATAAGTTTTACGCACACAATGATTTAAATCATTCTTGAGAATAATTTTAAGTACAGAAATAAGTTATTTCTGTAAATCAGCTGGAAACGTATCAACAAATCCAGAAAAATATCAAAAGTGAAATCTTCATCACTGTGATGTTTTCCTAAAATGTGTGTGAAGAAAGTAAGCTGAGGACGCAGTTTCCATTTACACTGATTTCATTGTTATGCCAACTGTGACAATAACGTCAAGGCAATCAGGAGGAACTTGTGCAGATTTTTAAGTTTAAGTTTTCTTCTATTTTACTCTCCATGTAGAAATATGTGTTGTCATTCATTTGTGTTCCTCTTGTCCTTTCTCAGCTGGGATCCCTGGCTTAGTTATGCTGCTAGTTGACCCCTCTTTCCTGTCCTCTCCGCCCTCAACCAGTCCAGGAACATGGACATCCTTCCTGGTTCAGAAGGAGGTTTTTTCTTTCTCCATGTAAACATAATTTCTCCATGTAAATGCAGCTAATGTCTGGTTTTAAAGGAGGGCAGCCCCCTTGGAGCACCAACATGCATGAGGTGCTGCATATTGACCCTAGAAAGAAACCATCCATTATTATTATAATAGGCTAATATTTGGGTCAAAAGTTACACGGTATCCCTTTAAAAGTCTGGTTTCAGTTAGACTAACAGCGCAAGTAGATTTTTTTAAATTAAAAGCATGAAAATGTCCTGACCAGGGCGGAGATTTGCCACCAGAGGAGGAAACTCACATCTGTTGGATGTTAAGTGGTTTCTATAACAGGAACAACTGCATCTGTGGTGGCTGCAGTTCGTTGTGTGCATTAAAATAAATTATGAAAATACATATGAATTAAAAATTGAGCAGACTGGCTGGAGTCTGGATGTTCAATAATCCAGTTTAATATGAGAACATCAAACTTTTACAGCAGCGGATGGCTGTGGACTCAAGAATTTCAAGATTTATCTGAAACAAAAGGATACTTCTGCTTTATTTGCTAAAATCTACAGATATTTACACAAAAAAGATATTTTTAAAAGCATTACAAGAACATTTTATGTAATGGAAGACCACGTCAGGATTGTTTTGCAGCTTCATCACATCTCCCCTCTGGCAGCTGCAGGGTTTGTAACCATCAAACTAAACCACAGCTGAATAACTCAGCTTTTTATTGCTTTGCTTCTCTCTCACTGGCGTCATAAGATTATAATCAATTCACCTTTAATTACCCTTGTGGTTATCTGCCTCTGCTGACTCAGCAGGTACACGTTCACTCACGATGAAGGACGTGTCTTTACAGCGCA
Source organism: Atherinomorus stipes (assembly GCA_023101725.1). Lineage (NCBI taxonomy): Eukaryota > Metazoa > Chordata > Actinopteri > Atheriniformes > Atherinidae > Atherinomorus > Atherinomorus stipes. The sequence continues at coordinate 162,794 of JALJCO010001575.1, read as the reverse complement.
TTTCACCGTAGAGGAAAAACACACCCTGTCTTTTTTTTCTCTCTCTCTGGCTGAAACATCACCTGGAAACAAAGTGTTGTCTTAAATTTTCCATAAGCGTTAATCAGCTCTCAGGCTGGAAATCAATTCCATCAAGGACACGGTAACAGTGACAGGAAAAGAGAAGCAGAGGAGAAATCTTTATATTCAGATAACAGAGGCTGATTTTATTCCTCGCTCTCTCTGAGCTGTGTGTTCATGTCCGGCTTGAAACTAATAAAAAGTAGATAAAGTCACAAAAGAGCAGTGTTCATTCTCAGGGGCAACGATTATATTACACCATGTCTCTGTGTCAAACACCTGACTCAGCCCGAGCACGCTGAAAGTTCCCAGAATATCAGCGTTTGGTTTCAAGGAAAGAGCAGATGCAAGGATTTCATTTCAGCTATCGATGTTTAAAAGGAGTTGGTCCAAAAATACATTCAGATCAAACTTCTGACATATAAAAATGATGAATTACAGTCAGTACGATGCTGGAAGAGGAGACAGATCAGATTCTCTACCGACAGGAATCTGAAAGGTGGAACTGTGATGAGGAAGCAGGTGCAGAAAAGAGCAAAAGAAGCAGAACAAACATTCACACAGCTTTAAATGAAACACATAACTCATATATTTGAGCCTCATGAGGAGCTGTTTTAGTCCAGTTTCTAATGTGAACACCAGAAAAGATGCAGATTTAGGTCATGGCAGTTCACTTAGACCAAATATTTTTGCTATGTGGTTACTTTAAGAAGAAGAAGAAGATGATGATGAAGAAGATGAATACATTTGATTTATATAGCACTTTTTATTTTTTTTATTAAAGTCAAAGCTGCTTTACACGATGAAAATCTGATTATATTGATGATAGATCTAAACAAAAATGGTGGGGAGTTCCCCAAGGCTCTATTCCAGGGGTCTGCAACTTTTACATCCAAAGAGCGATTTTTCACCTCAAACCAGCTAAACAAGTTGTTTAGAGCCAAAATGTTCCATGGCCTTTTGAACAAAAGGCAACTAATCATTTTGATATCATAGACTAATCCGACAAGCGTTTTGTGTGTTGCTCCATCTTGCGGCGCCACCATTGCTTGGGGAACGAGCCCCAATTACCTTGTATCTGCCAGCGAAGCAGTGTGAATATCAGGATTTATAATGTTGGACAGTCGTCTAAGGTCATGGTAACCTACAGGTATGCTATCTGGAGATCTCAGAGTTATTCTGACATATCATTTTTACATCGGTGCATGAATGTAAACTATTGTTCAGCTCCAGAAACTGGCTTTAATGACAAGACACAGTGGAATAACATGCACATCTTGTGATTACTTATCAAAGTTTAAAAAAATTAAACTCTTTCAAATGTCATTACTTTTCTATTTTGTCATATAAGCTATTTGGTTTTGGTATTGTTTAAGGACTGTACAGACCATGTAGCCTTCTCATGTCTTGCAGATGAAACTAAAGACTGCAGGACACCATCTTCATCATCCATTTGTGTTTTTAACTGAACTATTTGATCCTAATGGGCGTGGCCAGATAGGTACAGTCGTCCTCACAGTTATTCCCTCCAATTAAAGAAAAGGCAAAATTCATAATAGTAATTCAAATAACAAAAACCTTAAAAAGGGAATAATAAATTCAAATGTACTAAATTATAATTTAGTGAAATAAAATATTGCTTTTGAATTGTTGTTGAAAAAAATAATAATGATTTTAAAAAGCAATAAACAAACAAAACTTATGAACATGGACCAGCATACCTGCCAACAGGTGCAGATGTCTAGACGTTACAGAAAACACCTGATTGCAGTGATTTTCTCAAAGTGTTCCTCAACAAATATTTAGTTTAGGAGGTTCAGGAGCCCTATCGTGCTTGTTTGTTTATTTTAATTATTTATTTTTGTTTGTTTTTTATTTCTGTTCAACCACAATTTAAATCAATGTCATAATTTTCATACAATTTTTAATTTTTTTCAATTTCAATTCAACTCATTTTATTGACTCCCCCCCCCCCCCCCCCCCCATATTTAACTGGAGGGTAAGAATAATTTTGAGGACGACTGTCGGTGTTATGTCAGAATAATGTCATAAAAACGGCTCGTGGGCTCTGCTTTGTCTCCTGCCTGCTGCATTCAGGACCTTCTCTCAGGTGTAATTCCCAGCTGACCGCTAGGGGGCAGTCACATTTAACGCATACGTCCATGCAGGTGGACTAATGAGACCAGGTGTGCTGCAGGTCAGGAAGTAAACTGTTTTTTTTTTTTACTGTTAGCAGCGCGTGCAGATCATTGAGCCGAGCGAAAGTTTATTAAGCAACAAAACTGTGTTATTAATGACGCCACCTGGATTTATGATCAAGCAGTTGACTTAATCTGAAAAGTCAAAGGGACCATTTCTGACTGGATATGAATACAACATCGTAGCTGCGCGCTTTTTTTTTTAGCACGTGCGCGTGCATGACGACGTACCTTCTGTGATGGAGGAGGCTAAAGGTCAGAGGAGGAAGATGAAGCTGCAGCAGCAGGTGCTAACATCCACATCAGGTAAATCAGCGCTTGTACTTGCTGGCATAAATGTTTTTATCTGCTCAGATTTAATGATGTGAAGATTTGCTGAACATCCTGGAGAACAGAATGGTGGTGAAACCGAGTCAGAGTGGCCACATTGCTGCTTTAGAGAAGCTGTAAATGTCAGAAAATGTGAATGTGAGGAGGCAGCAGGTTTGTTGCTTTGTGTGATGAAGTTATTGTTGGAACAGTTTGCTGCCCAGTTATGAACTTGAAAGACAAAACATGTGCAATGATGATGAGTTCATTAATGGACGAAAATAGTTGAAGCTTTTGTGTTATGTTGACATATCTGTGGTGTGGCTGTCTGCTCCAGATGATCTTATGTTTTAAAGCACAAAAGTGAATCCGGTGCTCTACAGGATGCCATAAATATCCACCTGGATGGAAAACTTACCAGAAATCAACTTCTTCATGTCTCAAAAAGGCACCAGTACCAAATCAATCAATTTTATCATTTCAATTTTTATAATTTTATGCTGGCTGTGTGGAGCATTACACAGTGTCCTGATCCTGTTTGGGCACGGTGAGGAGCAGACCTCCACACTGCCAGCAGGAGATCCTGAACAGGGTTTTACTTTGGTAAAGTCTCTCATGCATGAGCGTTTAACTTCCAGGTTATGCCTGAATATTCAGACATGCTGCTGCTGCTGTGGTTGTTGATGAAGCCTCGTGGAAATTTATCAGCTCAAGTTGGAAACACAGATCTGAAATCTACTTTTCATCCTTTTTGTTCTGACATTTTCATACACGAACATGTTGCAGTTTATCCCGACAATTCTGGACGTATCATGTCATCTTAGTGAAAACATGACCAGTTTATGTAATTCTGCGAGCTGTAGTCTTATGAGACTTTATTTTGGAGATGTATATCAGTATTATTATAAATAATAATTTTGAAAGTGGGATTTTGAAGTGTTTTCTGAAATGAAGCAGGTAATTTAACATGAAGTTAAATTACAAACAACAAATATAAGATTTTACACACTGTTTCGCTCGGTCTTGCTGTAGTTTGCAAATAAAATGATCACATTAAAGTCGTAGAAGTTCTACGTGGACTCAGCTGTGTTTAGCTGTGTAGAGATGATGTTAGGTGGTTTAGGACAGAGTCTGGGTGGTTTTGTGGTTTATTGTGCTGATTAAGCTGAATGGGCATCCTGTGGGTGCAGAAACTGTCGGCTTACTGTTGCAAATGCTTGAAAAATAACATGAAATATTGATGATTGATTCAGAAATGTGGCCGTTGTCATAATTTAAAAGTCAGTGATGGGCCTGATGGAGAACCTGGTGATGCTTTGAACAGTTTTCTTAACTGTACTGACACTAAATTACTGATCACTGAAATATTTAATTGTGTTATAATCTTCAAATGTTATCACGCAGTTTTGAACGAGGACTTCTTTTTGATTTTTAGGAAAATTTTGCTGCTTTTTTTTCCTTCTTGAATCACCAACCGTGCAGTGATGTCCCATTGTCTATTATGCTTAAACATATTAATTCTTCCTCCGTAGAACTGCAGGATAAAAATGCAGAGTGAAGTATTTGTGCGTTTTCTAACGTCTGCAGACCTTCATCAGAGCTGAGTTTAGCAGTAAGAATTTCTACAACCTCGAACTTTGAAAAGCTAAACATTTAAAGCTGAAACATCGACTGACGCGCAGCTGCGTTGTAAATGAGCAGTTTGGGCTGCAGCTTGATATTTACCACTAACCGGTGTGAAACTGCCCTCAGCCACATCAGACGTCGTCTTCAGATCGATACGATATATTTAGCTCCAACACAAGCAGAACTTTACCTGATGACTAACTGAGGTTACATTCAGCCTCTGATAGTGGTGCAGCCATGAAAAGGAGCTCTGTGGAGCTTCCTGCTAGAATGAAGAGTTAACTCGTACATGCAGTCGCCATTACAGCTAAAAGCCAAACGGCCTTTAATATCAGATGTACTAATGAGGCTGAGTTCCTCTTCTGCAGCTCTGCATGCTGTTGCACATAAACTGAAAATCCAGTCAGGACCAATCATGGAGGAATATCGACCTCCTGCACATCTGGAGCTGCAACTTTTACGGCTGTAGAGATCAATGCAGGAAGGAGGGTTTGCATTGTGAAGGTTTCATCGAGTGCTGCGGCCAGATATCGGTATCGGTGGATATTGGCCGATATTTTTCTCCTTTCATTGGTTTATCTGATAGAGCATAAAAGACAGAAAAACTTCTGAACATGCCAGATTTGGTCAGAAAGCTTGTTTTTATGCGTTTTCTCTAGCCAGACCTTAAAAAGCTCCCAGCAATGAGGAAAACAGAAATATCATATTGTAAAGTAAACAGTTATCAATATAATTATTGATAACAGTGTTTGTGGCAGACCTGCAGAAAGCTTTTTCTTTGGTTTTCTTTTTTTTTAATCCGTGGGGCATGGGAACAATGAGCACATTTTTGTGTGATTTCTTGGAAAAAGGAAAACATTTGAATCAATTTGTTTGCTGCTATAGATCAGGCAGATACTTAAACACATTAGATATCGCGCTGCATCAGAGCACAAACTGAAGATTATATTCATGAACTAATCGTTTCTCGGTATTGATATCGGCCATGGGAAGCAGAAAATTTATCGATGGAAGTTTTTATTATCGTCTGTTTGCATTGTTTCTGCTGGAGCTGTTTCCCTCCTCTGCAGCTGCTTTTCAGGATGTGTCTCCATCGTTATCCGGTCAGCTGCCAGATCCTCCCAGGACAAGATGTAGATGTCAGGTGCCCTCATGTCTCTCTTGCAGATGTCTTTGTTGTGTAGCTGTAGACAGCTGGTGGTGGTTCTTTAGAGGTCCGCTCACTGTCCAGAACGTCCAGAACTGTCCTCCAGCGAGTGCAGTTCGTGCCATCTGAGCGAGACGGACATGCTGGGAGGACTGGTGTGAGGCAGGACACCAGGGTATCCCCATGACACGGTGGATGCTTCTCCTGCCTGACATGTGAGAGAACCTGCCTGTCGCAGCCTGTAGCTTTGCTGCGTCTGTGTCGCCACTGCTGCTGCAGCGTCTCTGATCAGGACTTCATGTTCACAAAGCTTTAATTTAAACCCTCATTAACACATCTCTGCTTTTCCTGCGGCTTCAGGTGAAAATGTCGTCTGTGGGGGAAAAAGCCTCCTTCTGTAGCTCTAGTTGTTCTTTTCCCATTTTATGTTGCATTTCACTTCTGTGGCCACCAGATGGCAGCAAACACTCATTAATGAATCCTGCAGAGAAACTAAAATGGACCCGGAGCATCTGACATATAAATGTGATGTACTTTAGATTTTCAGCTGTAGTTTTCATAAACATCCGCTCTCCTGAGATGTAGAGAAACACTGTGTTTATTTGGCTCTGAAAGCTGAGGGACTGATGTCACGCTGCAGCCTGCGGGAGGACTCTGCTGAACAGGACACAGGAAGTGGACAAATCTGTCCACTGGCTGCTTTTATCCTGAATTTGCTCTTTTTTTTATTAGCAGCTTTTCTTTTATTCAGTATAATGATAAAAGAACTGCATCTACTGGACACAATCCAAACATAGTGAGTTTGTTTTACTGATATTTTGTAAATGTATGTCCATGTTATGCTAGTTTAATAATAATTATAACAATAATAACAAAAACTGTTTCCTGTTCTTCATCCTTTTCTTTTTCTTTTTTTCACACTTTTGTTCACTGCACAAAAATCAATCTGACAGCTGAAGCTTTTATGTCAAACTTGATGAAAAATTTTCATTTTCAATTTTTTTAAAGCTGTAAAATGACGTAAAATTCTCAGTCTGGTGAGAAAATGTGACTCAGTTTGTATGAGGTGAAGTCAAAACATTTAACTTTATTCATAAAGCACTTTTTATAGATTAAAAACAACAGAAATACTTGTTAAAGCACCATCATTTACAAAAACACAAGCGTTCACACACATGATCGTACTTCTATAAAACATCGCATCATCGTGCTCTGTGGGAGAGTTAAACTTCTCCATCTCATCCAGCTGCTGTTGGCCTGGTTCAGGTCTGGACTCTGTGGTGTGATCACGTATGGAAATGAGGTCTCTGCTCCTGACCCGGTCCATCCCAGCCTGATGAGACCTGATCTTTGGTCCTGATGTCCTCATGTGCGACCGCGGCATCGGGATGGAGATGCAGAACCACTTTTCTCATACTGAGACCTGAAGTAAGCTCAGGTTCCAGCTCCGCATCCACAGACTGGAGGAGAAGCAGCGCGTCACCGCGGCTGAACCGTCACTTATCAGATCACATGACGAAGGATACACCGATACATCAGCCGGCTCATATTTTAGGCTGATATTTGCGTTTTTTGCTGGTATCGGCATCGGCTGATACGTCAGGCCTGTTGGCCGATCCCCCCCACTCCACATTATTTACAAACTTTTTATATTTATTACAATTTTAATATTTCTATTTAATATTTATTTACAAGTGCACTGTTTCTTTTTACATATTTATTTGAAGTTCTTTGTTCTTTTTTTATCATTATATTATTAGCAAAGCAGAAGTTGATGAGTAGAAGGAGGGAGGGATAGAAAGAGACGTTTCTGTCAAACGTTATGTTGTGAAACAAACTTCTTGTGGCTTATTTAGCTAGTGAATAATTATTTTGCCACCAAAACTCTTTTCTCAGTGTTGTTTTTGTTGTTTTATAGAAGTAAACAGCTGTTCAGATGATGGAGGTGTCACTAAAGTTAAAATATTGGTAACAGACACTTTTCCACTACAGCTTGTTTTCTCACCTTTTTGGTCAAAAGCAGCATTTTTGCTGAAACAAACCCATGTTCTACTGCAGATTACTAAAGAAGATAAAAACTAGAAACAAATGTTTTTTTCTGATAAAAGAAGAGAGTCTAAGCTTTCCTTTGGTACATATAGTGTTTGCGTAGGCATAGTACACAATATTCTGTGGCAGTAAATGAGTTAAGAGCTGTAAAATCACTTTTCCATATATAATCCTTCATAATATTAAGGGGGGCACTACAGGTAAAAACCCCATTTTTTCATCACCTGCAATTTTCAGTTTTTTGCTTTTTTCCTCCTTCAGCATGTTTTCTTTCAGACTAGAGTAAAAAAAATGTCAAAAATCAACATTTTAGTTTATTTCATGATACTGATCATGTCTGATCCTCAAACTGCAGCTGAAGTTGGTGTTTTTAAACGGAGCGCAGCACCGTGGTGCTCGTCTGAACCCCGTCATGTCTGGTATCGTTGGAAATGTCTCTTTTTCCTGAACAATGTCATCTCAACTAAACTTGATATTTCCAGATCATGAATCTGATTGGATCTGATGTCTGTAAATAGTGTTATAGAACAAAAATGTGGAGAATTTTACAATCCAAAACTTTAAAGGCTGTTTTCTCAAAATGACTTTTTTTTCTCTTATTCCGGGTAAAAAATGTCCACTTCAGGAGCACTTACAGAAAACTCTTTCAAGTTTTGCTTCTGACTGTATTCTTAAGTTTTTCAGAAGGATTTTTTGATATCTCATTCACAGCCTGATATTTAGAACATTTCATCCCAAAAATATGCCAAAAATGGGTTTTTTTCTTGTTGCTGACAGTATATTCTAAATTGTGAAATGATAAATAAAGATATCCAAAATCCCCTCTGTAAAAACTTTTGACTTTAATATGTGAACAAAATTCAAAATAACTTTGAACCTGGTTTAATCCAGTGTTTAAATTTTTTGCAAATCATGTATGTAAATTAGCTAATTTTTGGCTATATAACACCTAATTTGCATATTTAAACATAAAATGTTTAAAGAACACAAAAAACCCTATGTGAGAATAAACGAATTTCATGGTGATACCAGTTACTTACATTTTTTACCCTATTTGTCTGTCGTGTCTCGCCTTCATTTTGGAATCAAATAAAGTATCGGCCCCAAATATCGTCAGCTTGTACCGGCCATCGGCTTATGACAAAATATCTGTGTTGGACCTAAAAAATGTGTATTGGTTAAGTGGAAGTATTATTATTATTACTGATATTATGTCTGATTAAATGTTTTTTATTCAGCTTTTTGGTTCCAGAATCTCCAGTCTTCCTCACTTACATGCTGTAAGTTTAGCTGCTATTGGTTTTCTTTTATTTCTGTCGTTTCAGATCTGAATATGTGGAACATTTTCTAATCTGGATGTTTTCTTTGCTCAATGCAAGCCAATAATTCCAGCACATTGAAATCTTGTTATGTATATTTTCTTTTTTTTCTCTTCATTTTGTCCTTTTGCTCCTCTCGGTTGTAACTTGTATTTTTATTTGGACTAAAAAGACTCTCAAACTGGGTCAAATGTGTCTTGTTTGGAGGAAATTGGTAGAAATGAACTGAAATGAAAGTGTGACATCACCAAATTCCTGAGAATACTCCTCTCCATGAAAGAAAAAGGGACAAAATCCAAGTTGAAAATTATTTTTTATTATTATTACTCTTTTAAATTAACAAACACTGCTATACATATTGCTGTTTTTATTAATTTTGAATCATTTTAAACAGTTAAAGCATTTGGAAAAGAAGTTATAGTTGAACAGGCGACAGACTTGTACAGTAGAAGATCTACAGTCGATGGCTTTCCTGTGTGTGTGGAGGGGGCTCCGGGGTTTTCCAACATGTTTTTGGTTATCGGCTCACCGCTTTGCAGGATTAAAGAGCCCTGCTGCATCACACCGTGAAACCGCCAGTCACATTAAATCGAGATAAAACGGCCGACACGTTCTTTCCAAACAAGTAGCAGCAGCTTGTGTTCGTTTGCAAAATGTAGTTTTCTGCATCCAGCACAACAAAATTCATCCACACACAACTTTTAATTTCTCTGGTTATAAAACAGGTTGGAACAAAGATGGCGACCTCTTTTAACCCCTCGCCGTTAAATTCATTAGGAATGTCTCAAGTAAACAGTCTCAGATGTCGCTGTTCAGTCCTTCTCAGTGCATCGTTTTTAAAACCCTCGTCCCTTTAAGATACACACATGTAAAAATAATAAACGTTCTCGCAGAACTCCATATCCACTCTTTCATGTCAGGCCAGCTGTAGAGAGAGTCTTCTTCATCCCATCCTCATCGCCAAACAGTGAACCAGTCCAGCTTCCACTAAGTACCTCCATGTTGCACCCAGAAATCGCTCATCTGAGCAGAATTTAAACATTTCTTTACTAAAAGTGACAGATTTACAAACACTGTATAAACAGGGTTGACATCATTGGCAGCTGGCGACAGTCTAGACCACAGTCTTCTTTTAAAATTTGAGCAAAATCCCTCCCTTTTTAGACAAAGATGGACGAATTACAGGATTACACGTTATACAAACCCCCCCTTTTTTTTTAGCTGTTTGAAACCTGACCTGCCTTCTGAGAGGCAGCGCTGACGGACAAAAGGTGTTTCCAGAACAAAGAAGTGCAGCGCAGGAGGGTTTTGTTCAAACTTTTTTTTTAAAAAACACAAACCTCTGCAACAGCCAGCAGTCCTGCCGTCGACGCTCCGCACAACGGGGGGGTCTACTACACATGAGATGATCCCTGACATCAATGTAAATCACATACACTGTCAAAAACAGGTTGTAAAGTTCAGGTACAGAATCACTGAGGAAAAGCACACAATACTATAAAGTCAAGCCACTATGGCAAAATAGAAAGTATTGAGGAACTAGTCATTGATTGAAAATTGGCTCGTATCCTTTTGCAACACTGAGGAGTGCTCGGGTCGGCCCGCGGACGACCGCGTCGCTTTTCTACAGGCGGGTTAAAGGAGAGGACAAAGTCTCAACAAAACACTGTAAAATTCAATCAGCACAGGCCATAAATACACTTACAGAGATGGAAATAACATCGGAAAAGTGTACACACTCTGTCCTGAATTGCAATTTAAATGGGAAAAAAAACAAAAAACGAGGAAGTCGTCCCTCCTCAGAAATCCCAGAAGAACGCTGACCTCGCTTTAGTGATTTATTGACTGATTGGTCTTGGCAGAGTGCAAGTGTCAGCCGCATGGCTTTTTAGACATTTTCCAAAAATATATATATAAGAAGTCGTTCTCTGGCTGCGGCCGCAAGCGGGCGTCTTTCCGCAGAACTGTCCGTAAACACGTTGACGCTCTGGAGTTGAAATGGCGGACGGGACGATGCCGTCCGGGGTCACTGCACACACGATGACGAGTAGAAAACACGCTGGAGTGGGACGAGAGGAAAGGCGGCGTAGCCCTTGTGGGTCTCCTTCCAGAGGGGGAACGGCTCACACGGCAGCTTGGTCTGGACTTTTACATGTGCTTTAAAGACACCGGAGGGTCTCGGGTGGAGGGGCAGTCGGTCCTCGCTTCAATTTTCAACCACAGTGTTTGTTTCCTGGCGGCGCCCCCCCCAGCGCTCAGAGCGCCAGCAGGGTGGGCGAGTTGAGGGAGTCGGAGGACTGGTCGCCGCTGCTGCTGCTGCGCCGGTGGGCCTTGGAACAAGACTCGGAGGAGGGCGAGGGGCTCTCGGGCTCCAGCATGTTGGGGTAGGTGAATATGAGGTTGGGGGCGTTGGGCGTGGCGGCCGGGGTGGACGCCACCACCACCGGCGTGTTCAGGCTGTCCCCGTCCGGGCAGTACATGCCGCCGCCGATGCCCCCGCCGCCCAGGCAGATGGGCTTGATGACGGAGCGCTGGGGTTTGCCCACGCGGTCCTCCGAGTCCTCCGGCTCCTGCTTCACCACCACCTGGTTGATCTGAGCGCGCCCGGTCATGTTGGGCCGCATGGTGAGCGGGAGGGGGGCGCACTGCTGCTGATGGTGCCCCGGCGTCTGGTGCCGCTCCTCCAGCGGCAGCTTGCACACCGGATTATGAGCCACCAGCATGAACTCCAGCTTGTCTTTCTCCTTCTGCAGACTCTCGATCTCCTTCTGCAGGTCGGCCTTCTCCTCCTCCAGCTTCTCCGTCTCCTGGTGGGAGGACAATAGATGCACATCATTAGGGATCGACCGATACAGATTTTTTTAGGACCGATACAGATATTTTCTCATCAGCGTCACAGATACAACCTGCTGATATTTGGGGCAGATGTTGCATTTGGCTCCCAAAATAATGAAAGGATGCAGTGAAAAGTAATTTTACAACTCTTTTAATATAAAAAAGAACAAAGTACTTCAGATAAACATAAAAAAAAACAGTGCACTTGTAAACATATTAAATAGAAACATTAAACTTGTATAATTTAATAGAAAAAATCTGTAAATCATGCTGAGTGAAGGATATCGGCCAACACACCCGACGTATGAGCTAATGCCGATACCAGCAAAAATCGCAAATATCGGCCACCCGATGTATCGGTCTACCCTTAGTCTTCCTCAAAGTAATTCATACGCTCCAATTAAAGAAGGAAAAAATCAGCTGTCAGTGAAATAAGTTAAAATTGACAAAATTAATAATAAATAAAAATTCTATGAAAATTGTTACATTTATTTTGAATTGTGGTTCAAAAGAAATATTAAAAACAAACACACAAAAAATAAAAATTAAAGAAGCATGATCATCTGTTGACAAGTATTTTGGTCCACTGGGAAAGGTTATCTCATGTGTGGGACAGTTTTCTTCGTTTTTTTTATTTTATTTTATTATTATTTCCAACCACAATTCAAAAGCAATATTTTATTTCACTAAATTATGATTTTATACATTTTTATTAGTTTCTTTAGTTTCCTGTTATTTGAATTGCTATCGTAAACCTAGCCTGTCCTTTAATTGAAGGGTATGAATAATTTTGAGGACTGTATGTATGATATGAAAGCCAGAGTGAATCTGCTATTCCTCAAAACGCCAGAAGAGGGCACTGTTTGTTTGCATTAGTCCTCTGAATCCCAACCGAACACTTTAAACCCAGTATTTGACATGAAGCGTTTAGACCAACGTGTAATCTGGAAGCTGTCTGCTTGAATCTGAACGTGGAGTAATAACTGTTTGCTGTTTGTGTCTCTGAGATGTGTGATCTGCATCAACAAAGTCAAGTTAAAGAAAAAGCGGAGAGGACGTTGGCAGACAAAGAGAAGCTGACGTGCTGTCTGAGAACTTTGACTCAAGGGCAAAGGTATGAGGAAGTAAGGTGGGAGCTCAACAGAGAGGCTTGTATCAGATAAGGCTCGGCACAACTGGGACTAAATGGACGGCAGCTCTTCCTTGTTTAGATTTTTCCCTTTTTAATAAATCAGGTGTGGAGAAGGAAGGTTTTTTCTGGAAGTCTGGGCTGATGTTCCAGCTGTAGGATTGTAGAGAAGTAATTTCCTCCTTTTACAAAATGTTCTGCATTCATGAACTGCCTACAGCAAATTCCATACCAGAGTTTTTTTTCCCCTTTTTTTTCCTTTTTATGGCCTGACAAGCTCAACCTCACTGTAATTCAGCTAATTAGTCCATTTAGATGCTGTTACTGTCTGCGAGGCATGAGCCGCGACACAGCCCTACCTCTGTCTGCAGCTGCCCGACACAAAAAGCTTTTCATTGCATGTCATCTCCTCACTCAGACCTCGCACTTACAGGCGTGGTGAGTCAAACCCGTCCAGTGAGGTTGGAAATTAAGGAGTGGAGTTGAAAAATCTGGGTTTCTGACACACTTCTGAGCAGGAGAGAATTCTCTTTTTTCCCTCACTTGCATGAATTTTTTTATTTTTAGCAAAACACTGAATGTAAAAATGCACGAAGCCGAGATACTCACCCCTTGCAGCATCTCGGTGAGCTCTCGTCTGCGGTTGCGGCATTTGGCTGCAGCCAACTTGTTCCTTTCACGTCTCACCCTCCTCTTCTCCTCTTCCTCAGGGGTCAGCTAACGTGAGCAATGACAGATGATGTAAAACGAGACGCGAGAGCAGCATCGTTCTTTTTTTAAATCTCCAGGCGCTCACCTGTTCGTCCCTCTTGCGTCGGCCTCTGGCGTCGCCGATGGAGCGGATGACCCCGGGCCGAGCCAGGGTGTTGTGCGCCAGCAGCCCCGGCCCGTTGGTCAGGTGATGGCCGTACGGGTGGGACCGGGAGTAAGGATTGGACATGGAGGTGATGACGGTGGGCTGCACCATCCACTGCAGGTCTTGGCTGGTTGTGATTGCATTGATTGTGGGGATGAAGGCACTGTTGGAGCCAGGCATGTCAACCCTGTACTTCTGAAAAGAGGAGGAAAAGGTAATGAGAGGGGATGCAGGCTGGAGGAAAATGCTCCAGAAAAGTGGGGAGAAAAGCAGCTCCATGTGGAGGGACACGTCTGTAGGCTGATGTGCTGCCAAAGGATGCAATTTAATTCCATAAGCATCTTAGCTTCTTGTGTTGCTCGCAGCACAATCGCAGTGACGCCTCCGCCACCACCCACCATTATCAAATTCACACATTTTCCACATTTCAAGCTTATAGTAATGATTCAATCCACATAGGCCGTGTATGTAACCCCTGGAGTGGAACAGTGACACATGCTGTGAATCATGTGGGAAAGCCCAAGGTGTCCGGTGATTCTCAGTTTACTACAATGGAGACGCAAACTGCTGCTGTGCATCCGTGCACGTCTTGATTAGAGAGTTTCAGGGCTAAAATTTAAAGAGATGTTTTGATTAAATAAATATGAATTTTCAGAAAAATATTTATAATTGACAGAAAGATGCAGCTGTAGTTGGCAGGTGAGGCTCCGCAGTGATGAAAAGAGACAGAAAATGACTCCAAGCTCAAATTTTTGGCTTCAGTTTTTATTATCTGGATTATACAAGTAGGGCATAAACATCCCATCAATCACAACTGATGCCAGACCAGTTCTGCTTCACGTCCGTGTCCGACAGAGGAACTGTCCATCTGTCCGTCTGCGCATTTTACGCACGACCCCCCCATCTCCGTTATTCCCGACTTTCCGTCGGATATCCCGGCAGTCTATTGGAACTTTGTTTATCTGGTGACTCATTGTATTGAGATTTGTTAAGCACATGCGAATCTTGCCCAGTTCCAGTAAGGGGGGGGGGGGGCAGCCAGTGGCAACAAGCCTTGTTGTCCAGAATTATGCGAATGTTTTCTCTCTCTCTTTTTTTTCCTTCTTCCAGTTTGGCTTCAGATTAAAGCCAATAAAATCCCCATTAAACACAAACAAGACTGAAAACACTTCGCACAGGGCAGTCTGGGATTCAGTGCAGTCATAATTCAAAACTTGACGCCTGAAAACGACTCTGTTGGTCTAATAAACAGAAGTGATCTTGTTTTCGTTTGTGTCTGTAACAAAAAAGGTCACGTTCAGCCCGCTGTAATGGAAAACAGGCAGCAGCGGGTGATTACAGGGAACCAGAACAGTAATAGATACGGGCCAAAAGTCGTTTACCGTAATATTGCGTGAGCCTGACGACGCTTTTTCCACAGAAGCGCACTACACAAGACAGGGTGTGGAGGGGAGGGGGAACAACGTGCCTATTCCCGGATTTGGATCCTTTTATTTGGGAATATACTGGCACGCTGTCGTCATGCATTTACATTTGTTCACCCACGGTTGGTGTGAATATCTGTGTGTGTGTGACATCTGTGGGTTATTTCTGGGAGACTGAAGCAGTCTCTGTGGGAAAAGCAAATAACTGCCATTTCCTCGGTGAGAGGAAATGCCGCCTTCTGATGGCCCTGTCCTCCCGGTCTGAGCGCGCTTCCCGCTGGAGGAAATGTGCCATGTGCAGCCCGAGACCCGTCTGATCGAATTAGACTACACACTCCGACACACGCACGCGAACGAAATAAAAACATAGATGTGCTTTTCGCTGAGCTTTAATCCGCGTTGTGCAGCAACACACGCCACCGCTGTCCAAGAGAAAGCCGATATCTCCCAACCTCCGTGAGTCCATGAACGCAGCCAGCAGTGCACGCCTGTTGCATGTATAAGCTTTATCTCCGGCCTATTTCTTATCACACAGCTCAGAGTGTAAATAACTCGGTGTGTGGTGTTTGTGCGCTCTGGAGGCGCGTATAACGAGTCTTCACTGGCGCAATGGACCCGGACATGTCCAGCTTTGGGGACGGACAGGAAAGGAGACAGCTCTGGACTGATTTTCACATCTGGAAACGAGAAGCTTAAATTTATACAGGGTTTTTTTCTTCGCGGAATTGTGAAAATATTTCCTAAAGATGACCATTCCGAGGAGAAATGCCCAAGCTGTTTCCTTTCAGTGCGTAATCCCGATCTTTTACCCTTTACCGTGCGCACCGGACAGCGCGTAAAATGTCTTTTCAATTAAAATATCTCATCAAGTTACGAGCAGAAAGCTTTATGACACAACTCTGGCAGTAAGAGTATGAAATCAGTGTGCATAAATCGAGTCCTGCATCTGTTGAGTCACTGATGTAATCAGTGTCACCGGGTTCAACCAGGCGACCTGCTGAATTATTATTTGTAGTATATTCAATGAAAGAGGTGAAAAATTAAACACATAAACATGAAATTCAGTGCGATTATGCATCTGAAAGAGTGGACATTTGAAATCAAACACTGAATCATTTGTGCGGTGGCTCCTTGTTACCTGGTAGCTTGAGGTAGAGATCGGACTTCCGATCGTGCTGCTGCCGCTTGTGAAGGACTCTGGCTGGGCCGGAGAGGTGCTGCTGCCGCGGGACGAGGTGTCGTAGTTCCCGGAGTAGTCCTGGTACATGATCCAGGAAAGAGGAAGATTTCAGAGGACTGTTTGAGCTCTGGAGCCTTTTGTTTTCCTAAAATCCCCGCTGCGAAAAGGCACCAACAGGAAAAATAAAAATCCTCTGACTCGAGACGTTAAATGAGATATCCAAGGATGAGCTGGCAAACGCAAAGTGCAATTCTGCTCCTCACAATTAACCTAAAACATCTGACAAATATTGCAAGTTGGATGTTTTTTCTGAGGTGTTAGCCCTGCTTGTTAAGTCTTTAACTTATTGTGCTTTGATTATTCTGCGCCGCAGGTAGACTACTCTGTCAAAGATCCTCTCAGGTGCGCAAACTTTAACTCTAAAGTCAGCAGCACACCTTTTCAGCAGCCAAATCCAGCAGAGACTAGTAAACACGTCGTCAGTGACTCACGCAGGTTAACGTTTGCTTTAAAGCCTATTGCCTGTTTTCAGTCTTCAGAATATTTTCCGTCGCCTTGCCTACTTCTCTTCTCTACTCGGAGCGCTCTGCTGTTCACGGAACAGTTCGAACTTTTTTTTTCTTTTCCTTTTTACCCCACTTCCTAGCGATGACTCACTTCAATGGCACTATGAAGAACTGCAACGGCTTTTCAACACCAACGAAACGGTCCACGTCACGCCTGGGCGTTGCAACTTCAGCCAGGGAGGGGCCAGTTCTGCATAAGGCAGCGAAAGCGAGATCCGCTCTGACCATCCTTCTCCCCGCGGACACCGGAGACATTGTTGAAATCTGACTTTACAGTTAAAAAGCAAAGAAAATGTGTCTCTAAATATGAATTAGTGCTTCCGGACGTCAGTGGCCGCTCCGGACTTCACCATTTGTTTTACTTGCTTCGGTCCATTGACGCATGTTTCCTAAAATGGGCAGTTGCGTCAGAGTGCGCGTGTGGGTTTCCTTGGTAAAGTGAGCGTCAGACACTGGAGGGATTCCCTCCCCTTACGCGCTGCTCTCCGGGTCCAGGTTCGGTTTCTCATCAGCGCAGGAACGCTCGAGTTTTGAGCCGTAAAAGCGGCTCTTTGAGATTTTTTTTTTCAATAAAATGAATTCAGTATCCGCATGTGTGGATCCTGTCAGCGCGTGAAACCTCATCATCCGCCGCCTGAAGACCTGCATGCTTCACATCCAGGGGCGCTCATCCGTCTCTGTTCTGCCAGCAGACGCACTCAGAGTGATTGGACATGCGGTGTTTGTGCACACTTGAGTCTTTGTGTAATTTGGCACCAACGTTGTGCGTAATTTGGAAAGGTGGCAGAAAACAGAGCCTCGCATGCCGCATGGATGGTCAGATTAATGTGGCCTGCTGATTGGGTCAACACAACACTGAAAGCAGAGCGAAACGGCTTCAAAGAGATCCCTGAGAAATGTGGGCTAATTGTAATTCGGACGCACCTCATAAACAAGGGCACGGCGCCCAGAATGTGACACGTTACACGATATAAAATGGCGAATTAAGTCTAATCCAATCTGCTATGCTTCCTATTTTAATCTGTGTCACCACAACTGGTGATGCTGAGCTCTCTGAACGCTGCTGGGAGCAGTTTTCCCCAGAAAGACTCGAACAAGTTTCACTTTAGCTGGTGCGTGGAGGAAAAACTGCGCTGCAGGGGGTTTTCTGAGGTGACCACTCGGCGCGGAGTGATTGACTTTATGTGCTTGCTCATAACGCGAACACGTCAATTACGCTGCAAGTTCTCCATCCCTCCAATATGTCACCCTTTCCAGAGTTACTGGGTGTCATTTTCGCTGCATTAGCTTTTGACCTGAGCACTGATCTGTGCCATGAACTCCCCGCGCGGAAGAGACGCTCCTCGTGCAGCGCTGCTGAGCGTCGAGCCTTCGCTCTCCTGAACCGGTGACCCAAGTCACGCAGATGTTTAATAAATGTTTTTCAGTGATGTTTGAATTATGATTAATGTTTATAATCTTCCAGCGGGCGGCTTCTGAGCAGTAACGGCGTTGCTAAGCGACGCAATTTCTGCTAAATGGCTCGTGCAAATCTAATCAACTACAGAGTCGTGATAATAATGCCGAATTATTAGAGACAAGTTCCGTTCATGAGTCCAATTCCCCCTTTAAGATATAAACAGAAGAAACAAAAAGAAAAAAAATTACTGGAATGACAACAAACAGTCACGTGCACCTTCTGTAACAGAGGTCAAATCAGATTCAGGAACTTTTTCAGAGTTTAAAAAGTGCACACAGAAGCAGCCGCTCAGGTCTCGGGTTGACGTCGGGGTCAGGTCACAGAAAGGTTCGTGGGTCATTATGCGCGCACTCGGGTCAGTTGACGCGCAGGTGTGCGCCACTGATGCGTCGATGTCTCTCCATCACACATCATAAGACATCAGCTGAGCAGAACATCCCATCCAGGAATTATATTCACGGACAGGCAGCGCGCAAGAGGCTTAAACCTGGCTGTCGCGGACGCGCTACTGGCGTCTGTGACGCAAGAGGGCTCAGACCCGATGCTGCCTTCAGGTGACGCCTGGTAAATCCGAATCAGGAGAGTGTAAACAGTGGGGAGTGATTGTTTTTATACAGAAACATCTTCATGAGGGGTCTGAAAACACAAAATGATTTATTCAAATGCTGCATAAAATTAATAGAATATTATTTAAAGGCATCACTTGTGTCCTAAAGACGGTGTGTGTGTGTGTGTGTGTGTGTGAGAAGGAACGTTGTGGCCATTTTTAAGTGTTCACCAGATTTTTAAGCGGAAACGTTTTGACACACTTCCCCCACTTGATGTAAATGTCTAAGTTTTTGATGGTGCTGTAATTCTGGATCAAGTCAGTTCAGTAAGTTGTGGCAGAAAATAAGATGAGTAAAAGTGTGAAATGATCATGTAAGAAATTAAGTTCACAGCTGAAAAATCAACCTGCGGTTTACTTTCTTTGTATTTGAACAGAAATTCACGAGTGCATTTCTTCTAATCTCGACTAATTCTAAGAATGTGGCCTAAAAAAGGAGGAAATGACATTTTTCTACTTTTTTTGCGTAATTGCAGCTGCATGTGCACTGAGATTAACTCACTGTAGCACACTGGGCATTAGGAGAGTTTGTTTTTCCTTTAAGTGACCATATATTTGCTCTACAGTGCAGGAACTGTGCTGCAAAAAGCTGAGCTGCACTTTCTTATACCGACCGTTACAAATTCTGAATATGCGTGGAGGTAAGCTTCACTCGCGTTCCCACTGAACTAAGTGATCACTTCCAGGTGTGTGAAAAAGTACACCCTTTGATAATCTAAACTTTTACACAATAAACAAATGAACTGTCCATGTTGGGTCTTAGAATTAGAAAACACCCTTAGAAGAACGCAGCAGAAAGATTAATTATTCATTTAAGAAATTGAGAAGCCACGGTGTGAAAATAAAAATCATTCCTTATCGCTGCAGTAAGATGGCCAGAAACAGTCAGACGCTGCTGATTAGTTTATCATGATCAGTATGATCAACTCAAGTCTATGTAACCAGAAGCTGCATCAGCATCCAGGTGTGTGAACACGATGCCAAGGAGGAAAGACATCAGCAATGACCTTACAGATGCAACTGTTGCATCAATCTGAAATGTTAATTTCCAAACTATTCAGTTACAAGTGGAAAAAAGCCCAAAGTCAGACCGTGCGACGCTCGAAAATGCAAAACACCCCAAGAGCTGCATCCTGGACTCTCCAGGCCTCAGAGAGCGGGTTAAATGCTGAAGTTCATGATGGTATGATCAGAAAAAGACTTGACCTGTGTGGCTCGTCTGGAAGGGATGCAGGAGAAAGCCTCCTCTCTCCGGGAAAAACGTGGCAGCACGGCTTCGCTTTGCAAAGCTGCATCTGAAAAAACCAGCAGATGAAGCAGCAGGTTTGGAGAAACCAGAACTGTGGTCACGTCGGAGACACAAAACTTCTCTACATTAAAGGATAACTTTTTTTCTCAGCCTGGACCTTATTACTGGGAGTTTATACATGCATTTACTCACCGGAAAATTTTTTGTATCACTTTGACTCCATTGGAAGATACTGTATTATGTTAAGTCACCCTTTGGCGTGCATAGACCGGGCAGCCTCCATATAAGACACTATCTGCAGCAAAACCCCTTTATTTCATCAATGCTTTACGTACAATGAACGAACAAACGAGTACTATTGTCCTGTGAGTTCAGAATTAACTCTGTTAGTTATTGCGAGGTTTTCTCAATATTCTACAGGCCGTGTGCATCACAGTACAGCTGAGAGAGAAGCTCGCTACCCAGACGCCACCAAACTGAAAACTTTGAACCTCTGAACTCACGGGACAATAGTACTCATGAAATGAAGGAATTTTGTTGCAGATATTGTCTTATATGGAGGCTGCCCCGTCTCTCGCGTTATATGGATGCACGCCGAAGGGCGACTCAACGTAATATCTTCTGAAGGAGTCAAAGTGATGCAGAAATTTTACCGGTGAGTAACTTCTGATGAAGGCGACAGCTGCTTGCTGAAATCGTGAAGGTAAATCAAACCTTACGTTTTTCACTATTGATGTCTGAACCAGCATTCCTGCAGAAACCCTCATAGCAGCTGTGCAGCACGGTGGTGGCAAAATTTGGACTAAACACGTCTGTGGGTGAGGTTTTATACAAAAATCTTTCCATTTTCTAAATGCATTGATGGTAAAATGGAAAATAAAAAGAGGTAAATTGTAAATATTTCCTATGATACAGAAAAGTTTTAAAGCTTTTCATTTATCGTCATTTTATTTTTCCTCTGCTGAGCTGACACAGAAACAAAAGTCCATGTCTACAAATATGTCCTTTAAATGAAGAATTAAAGTTTGAATCCTTGAACTTTAACAGCTTCAATTCAACAAAATCTTCAAAAAGCTTCACATTCAACAGACATCTACAGTTGTGTGTTTTAGGAATCATTTATCGTGTTATTCAGGGTGAAAATCATGTTGAATGTTGCCTTTCATTATTTTGTTTGTTGTGTTTACATATACACATCTTACAAAGTGGGATATTTTTCTTTTTGTGTCACTATAACCTTTATGAGTGAACTGAATTTGAATTTCTCTCAATTCACACGTTCACTTGCCAATGTTTCCATATTTATTGGACGTCGTGATGTTCCCCAATAAGATTAACCGTAAAAAAACTGTTGGGTTCAATGGCAGCTTGTAGCTGAACGGTCCTCTCCGTCATCCTGTTCATGTTTAAACATCATCAGACCAAAACCACCGACTGTATGAAGTTATCGAGATGTTTTTATGTTAGGATGTGAGATGCACCATTTCCAGTATCAGTTATCAGTCTGATACAGAACCGATACCAATGTGGGAAAATGGGGCTGTAAAATGTAAAGAGATTATTCTTTTTCCACATTAAAACCTTTTCAATTTAGAACCGCTTTTAATATCCAGTAGTGGTGGAACTTCTATTTTTTCTTCTCTTTTCTCTTTTATTTATTTTATTTTTTTGTTGCTTTTATTGTTGTTTATCTTGCTTTTCTTGTTTTCTGGTGTTTTTAGATTGTTGATCTTTTGTTTGCTTCACCAGTAGGTTGTTGTCACAAGATACAAATGCTCCATTAAAAATCTGAATTTGGCATTATCCTGCTTGTAGCACCCAATAATGTAATAATTTACAAAAAATGTAATAAAATTTGCACTGAACTTAATCGAAAATGTAACAAAACCCAGTAATGTAATAACTTGACCAATAATTTGATAAAATATTCTGACTGATATTGTAATAATATTTTTGGTGTTATGACTACTTATGCATACCCTCGTCAAATGAAGTGTTTGTTTTGTTGGTTTGTGGTTTTTACGATGTAGTGATCTGTTAGTTTTACTTTAAAAAAAATATATTTTTAAAGACTCACCTGAAAATGTGATAAATGTCCAATAATGTAATAAGGTATTACATAATCTGTAAAAATGTTGTTACAATATCAGTCAGAATATTTTATTACCTAACCCCGCGACCTTGAACTGGATAAGCGGTACAGAAAATGACTGACTGATGAAATTAATTCAAATAACAAGAAATTAAAAAAAGTAATAATAAATAAAAATTTACAAAATTATGCTTTAGTGAAATGAAATGTTGCTTTTGAATTGTAGTTAAAAAGAATAACTTAAAAAAAAAAAATTAAACTCCCTGACGAATTGGAGCACCTTGCTCATGAACAATGGACCAAAATACTTGTTTACTTGTTTTATTTTTTGTTTTGAATATTTCTGTTGAACCACAATTAAAAATCAGTGTCATGATTTTCATAAAATTTTTATTCATTATTACTTTTGTTCAATTTAAACTTATTTCACTGACAGCTGATGTTTGTTTCACTATTTAATGGGAGGGTGTGAATAATTTTGAGGACGACTGCATGTAGAAATCTCATTTTCAAGTAGACACATCTTTTATTCAGGCGCGCTCAATACTCCGGAAATTACAATAAAAACAAATAAAATGTCAAACATTAGAGCAGCTGAAAACCAACACAATAAAGTGGTTAAAAAAAAAGAAAAAATAAGGTCCCGCTGGGGTTGAAAGCCAAAGAATGAAAATAAGTTTTAGGGAGAGTTATGAAGGAGGACAGTGAGGGAGCCTCTAATGTTACAGCTGCAGCAACAGAGACGTCCTGTCCTCCAGATCCATACAGATTCTGTTTCACCTAATTATTTTCATTAACTGTCTTCTATATATGATGTGAATGTAACACGAAGTTTGAACATTCTGTGAGTCGGAGCAGGAAGTTGAACATCACTGATTTTTTTTTTTTGTGGGAAACATGATGAACGTCATCCTCTGCCTCTTTTTCTCTCCCATTATTAAAATTGTGGCGTTTTGGAGTCTCTGTGCTGTTTAGTTCCTGCAGATGCAGCTTTGACTCATGTGTGTTTACTGATGCATTCAGAGAAAACATCCACCTGCTTTTTAAAGACGGGAACATTCATGTGTAAACCCACTTACAGCACATTTACAACTTCTGAGTCACTTCTCTGCTGAAACGAGGGAATATCTGAGTGGAGGAAGAGGAGACGTGAAGTCACCGAGTTCTCAGGTGTTTGTTTTTTTGCCCTTGCTTTCCTTTGTTATCTTTTACCTGTAACGTCATTCCCATGTCATGTTGTAATACCTTCACCTGGATAATAGCTCGACATGATTATCACGGCTAATCTCTCAGCTCAGGTGCTGCCAGCAGGACATACGCAGGCACCGAAGTGCTGACTAGGAGTGTGGAGAGTGTGTTAAAGAGCAATTAGTCTGACTGACAGCAGGATTTAACGGCGTACTAGTGGCCTGTTGACACATTTTAAATAAATGATGCAGAGAAGCTGCAACCAGCGACTGCTCCGTTCACTGCAGCACATCCAGCTTCTCTTTTCCCAAACATGCGAAATCCCTGACGGCAGGGCGAACACGCGCCCTCTTGTTTCAGCGTTTCGCTTGTCAGATTTTTTTGTTTAATAGAAATCTAATCAGCAGTTTCATGAGGAAGCCCACTGTGCAGGAACACGGCTTTAAAACGAGGCTCCGTGCCAAACTGGCAGGCAGCTCCTGTGAATTAAAGTAACCGTCCATCAGTGATTTCATTTACCCGTTGCCGTGGTGACTCATGTAAAGCAGTCTAACAGCAGCACAGAGGGATAATTTGAGCAATCTTGACCTTCTGAGAGTGGGATTGTTGGGAGAAGAATGAATTTATCGGCTGTTTAGGCTGAAGTGGCCGTTTCCTGCAGAAACCCAGCAGATGTTTCTGAACTGAAGATGTCAGAATGACCAAAATGACCACGTAAACTAAAATGTGGTGAAGGTTGAAGCTGAGGATTGAATGGAAATATTAGGCTGATGTGGTCTGAAATATCGCACACGAACATCTGAGAGAGAGGCTGCAGGAAAAGGCCAGAGTGCATGTGTCAGTGTGGAAAAGACACTTTCTTTCAGTTCCAAGGGTTTTTAAATCAGGACATAAATAAAAACACATACCTCATTCCAGTTTTATATTTAAATAGAATTCAAAATCAGTAATTAAGGTGAAATGCAGAAGACTTGTGTCCAGCTTCATGATGGAGCAACTTCAGCAGTTTCCCGTCCAACGTCACCGGTCACTCTTCGCTGTGGAGGAGATTTGATCCACTCTTCAAAGTTTGTAACTGCCAATTATATAATAACATCCAATAAAATGATAAATTTGACCATTTTAAATGAAATGAAGCCAATGACGTAATAACTCACCAATAATGCAATCATACCTATTTTTGATGCGTAAAAGCTGCTGGAAAGCCTCGTATTTCTGAGAAACGTCGTCTCATTTCTGCATTATTACATTATCAGCAGTTAAAGGATTTTTTTTTTTCATGCTGGACCAATAACCAGCCGATGGCATAAAAATCTGTTACATTATTGGTTGCAGTTGCCTGGGAGGTTTGCAGCGCTGGTTTCTGCAGCTCTCCCACGGTCCCACCGCAGCATGGCGGTCCGGTTCAGATCTGGACTTGGACTGGATCATGTCACCTCATTCTGTTGTCGATCTGCTGTGTTTGGGACCATCGTCCTGTTGATGAGACGGTTTCACAGAGAGTATTTACATATATGGAGGAGTTCACGGTCCCCTCGGATCATCGTCCTGCACCAGCGTGCTGACTTGCTGCTTTGCTTCTCCAAACCTGCTGCTGTGCATCATCAGGTGGTTTGTTCAGGTGCAGCTTTGCAGAGCGAAGCCGTGCTGCAACCAGTCATGCTGGTGCAGTCTTTGTCTAACTGGACTGTCGTAAACTTTAACATTTAACCTGCTAATTGAGGCCTGGAGAACCTGAGATGAAGCTCTTGTGGTTATTTTGCAGTTTCTTTGATCACTGAGTGGTTTGAACTTGGCCTGAACCTGCTGGGAGGACTGGGAACTGTTAATAATATAAATAATTAATTTAGTTTAACCTGAAAAACTTGTTTAGCTTCTTTCAAATAAGGAATCTGAATCAATAATTTAATTAAATTAAATCAAAACTCAACTTATATTTGATTTATTTTACATTAACTTCATATTCTTATTTTACTTTTCAACTTGAAAGCTTTTCAACAACATGTCATTTTTAGGGATGCACAGTATTGGAATTTTGGCAGATATCCGATTTGCCGATATTTAAAACTCATGTAGGCGATAACAAAAAATCGATTCATTGAAATATCACAATATTTTCATATGCCGATATCAAATTGATATTTAAAAACGCAGCATCGATCTATTTTACTCACAAAATCTCACGAGATTTCATCGCTCTGTTTCAAAATCTCACAATATTTTGTGAATTCCTGCGAGATTTCGTAACAGAGCAATTAAATATCACGAAATTTCATTAGATAAATAGATCGATACCCTGTTTTCAAATGTCAATATGATATCAGTATATGAAAATATCGCAAAATTTTTTTTTTATTGCAGATTTATGCGCAGCAGCAGTTGCTGATGTCTTTCCTCCTTGGCATTGGTTTTTATAAAGGAGCTCACTCTGATGATGATGATGAGTAGCACCATCAGCATCTTAATTCCAGTGGAAACATTATTGGTGGACTTTATTTTCTACTTTTGCGTTTGTTTTCATTTTTAACAGTGAAACTATAAAACAGATAATTACATTTTTGATCATATGTTAAAGCCTAGAATTGAAAAAAGTGCACATGATTAAAAATTATTAGAATTTAGCTTCTATAATGTGACCCTGACTGTAAGCTGACATGTTATTAAGCTTAATGTAAATTCTGCGCGTTTGATTACAGAGAGATTCCACTTCTGTAAATATCAGCAGTGTAGTTCGAAGAAAAGATGATAGTTGGGAGAAGTGATTTTCCTGTAGGTCACAACCTGAAAGCAGCCTACACATCACTGCTGCTGGATGTGAGGATGACTCGTTTTACAGTAAGCAAACATATTCTGACCAGTTTATTTTCCTAGAAGATAAACCATGACTGTTTAATCTCTGCAGCATCCAATTAAAAACCTTCATGCTCTTTATTTCCGGTTGTAAATGGAAAAAATACTGAATGACATCATCTGACATCAGCTACAGTTCTTCTTCATTTTATCACACATGTTGAGCCATCATTCTGTAATTTACTCCAGGGGGCAAAACGCCAAACAGACGCACGACTACCTGCACGGAGGGTTCAGAAACTTCCAATCAACACACCCGATTGCGTTTTTGACAGTAACTTCACAAGCGTTAAGGTATCAGTTCCTGATACAATGGAAGGAAGTGCGTCACCAGCTCTCTGCGCCTTGAGACAAAGAAGAATGGAACGCTGCTCGGGCAAAAAAACAGAGAGAGAGAAGGGGAAGTGTTAGAGCATGTGATGGAAGAAGTGAACAAAAAACAGGGTCTGAGAGACGAAAGAGGCGAGTGGTCGGGGGACTTCTGAGCGGTCAACGCAGCCACCTGCAGCTCGCAAACAAACAGCAGCCTGACGTTGCTTCCACGTTTACTGGACTGCTTGTTTTCAGTGGAAGAAAACAGGAGTCCCCCCTCGTCTTCCCACCACGCTGCGAGCGGAGGAAAGGAAAATGTTGGCTCTGTGCACGCTGATTATTTTGTTTTGGCCAGTTGTTTTCCTCGTCGTTGGACCAAAACAGCCAAATCAAATAGCGTTTTCTGAGTTCAGCAACAGTTCTCACACAATGGGCAGGTTTATCTGGGCCCGTCAACAATGCCATCGGGTAATTTATGAGCACGTTGGTCTGAGAGCAGCCTGGAATGTTAATGGCTGTTGGTTGAGCTGCTGTTGTCTGACCTCAGCTGCTCTACCAGGCTAAACCCAGGGAAGCTAACGCTACCTGGAAATGATGGAAGTTGGTATTTCATCTTTGTTTGTGATGCTGTTTTGTTTGTCATTGAAATAAACTTCCCAGAAATCTCCTGTGGGTGGAAGAACAACCTTTTTTGCTTTGGATTTTTTTTGAGTTTCAAGGCTTTTGATGTGTTCTGCTAACTGCTCGTTTCTTCTTAAAGCCTGGAAACACGAACTCATTGCTTCCTGTGCATGGAAACATTTTCCCAGGAAGTGGTAAAGGTGAGCCGGAGTTCGTATCGTGAGCTTAAAAGCAAATTCAGGCTGGATTTAAAGTCTGCAGAGCTGCACTGGGAAGCTCAGGGGAAGATTGCTATTGTCATGTCTTTAGATGCAATCTTGGGTTTTTCTGAGTAAACAAAGACTTCTTGTGTGCAGCTGACAGCGCGCCAGCTCCTCTGCGAGGCTCATCTTCGCTGCAGAATAATCCACTCTGTTTTAGCTCCATTTATCCGGGTCTTCAGCGGAAAATCTGTCGAGGAATCACATGAAGAGGAGCGACTGTATCTGTAATCTGCTTTTACATCAGCCCCGCTGCTTCCTCTTTGATACGCACATGTCAAACGTGTGCACATCAACCATGTTTTCTTCTCTTCTGTCATGTGGATCAGTTGCTGCTCGTCATCTTCTTCTTGATCCAAATCAGAGGACGCGGATGTTCGGTACAAATCGGGTTTCAATGAAAACTAAACCTCAGTTCAAAAAGACTAAATCATATCTGTAACATTTCTGAACATAAAGCAGCATTCAGAGGAGATTTACATTACAGGCGGGAATAGAATAAAGTGCCCTGATATGTGGTTAAGATTAAATTTCTGTAAGAATTCTGCAGGATTAGAGATTATACCCACCTGGAGATGCATTAAGAAGATGAAAGAGGGTCAGTTTTAGACTGTAAGTGGGTTATCTTATCATCTATGGCAGAGATCTCCAGCTTTGGTTGATGTTTTCTGCAGGAATAGAGATTATACCCACCTGCAGGTGGCATGGCAAGATGTAGGAGGTTCAGCTGTAGACTGTAAGTGGGCAAACTAGCCTCCAGGTCGAGGACCACTGTTCTGCACCATTAGCCCTCCCTTTGGGCTAATGGCCACATCGTTCTTCTGCCCCAAACATCTCATTCAAAACTCTGAAGCGGGTGAAAGCCAAACCAATATTAACCGTGGTTTTTGAGCGTGCACTATCTAAAGCTCTTTTTGCCAAAAAATACTTCCTCCTTTGCTGCGTCTGCTATTTTTATCGAAAATTCAAGTGAATCTGGTGTCTGCTCCAATCAACGTTTAGAAAAAAAAAAGTTTGCTCCAATTGCGAGTTTAACCCAACAGAGCGCTATGCCCTTACAGTAGCTCTGTCATTGGCTGGAGACAACACGCAAATCTCTGCCCAGAAACACCCAGAAGGAAAAGATGAAATGCAGTCAGAGGAGGGGGGGTTGCAAACAAAACTCACCGCCACACGACAGTCGAGGCCCAAAGGTTCAGATTGAGCCAGATTTCACACAAGTCTAACGTTTATTTTCAGGGGGAAAACTCCCGATTCTACCTTTAAAGGTGTTATAACCTGGTATTTTACATACACAATCCTCCTTAAATTATCTTTAAATGAATTTTTAATCATAGTTGGGTGGGAGGAAAATTGAACAAGCTCAGTTTGACCTCTTTTCATCCCCCACTTTTTTTCTCGCAAGTTTAAGAACAAGAAGTAGACTTGTCTGTAAACGCGTTCATGCCTCACAAACCAAAGCAAAGTTTGGTGTGAAGGAAAATGATGTCCCAGCAGAGAAAAACGTGACCTAACGGTACGGTTGATGGAGAGAACACAGAATAAAAGGGCTGGACCATAGACTGTATATAATTACTGGACGTAGCTTCCGGTCTCTTCTGAATAGAGAAATGTGAAGCCAGGTGGGCGTGTCTTACCGTCGCCATCTTGCCGTGTCACGTACGTCGTCACTCCAGGAAAATCCTAAAATGGGCACAGCACGGCCGCGGGGCAAATGATTGACAGCTGACGTACTGTGGGCTAAACGCTAACTGAGCCAACACGAAACTAAGAGGAGCTAACAAAGATAAGCCCCCTAAGCAGCATGGTTAAGGTAAGACATGCTTAGACTTGCAATTCGCTGACTAAACACCGCCGTTGTGCGACTCTGTAACAAACTGAGACCTTATTAAGAGCAAAGAAGGAGCTAACTAGGAGCCTCCGGTCGGCAGGCGGAGCTTCCGGTCTGCCGCATGTCAATCATAAGGACACGCCCTTAATTATGTGTAATTTGAAGAATAAATAACATCTAAACGAATGAGTTATAAAAGAATTCACCCCCCTCACAGTTGACATGAAGGTAAACTTGACCTAATAAACCTAAAATGATTTTTTGAACCAGGCTGTAAACCTGTTTATTTCTGCTGTGAAGTTGGCGTTTTTAACATGGGAGTCTATGGGGATTTGCTCGCTCTTGGAGCCAGCCCCTAGTGGATGAAGGGAGGATTACACTATTTGCAACAAGGAAGCGAGCTTCACTGTTCTGAGGCGGAGTTTGCCCCTTGGGCTGGACTCAAATGAAAATGAGGAGCGGACAAGAACTGTGTAACTTGTTTAGCTATGTTAGCAGCTTGTCGCCGTTCTTCTACCATTATTTCCTGGTCTCTTACACAAAAGATAAGTTACACAAGCAGCAACACTTACCAACTGCACATCTTCACTGAATAAATACAATCCACTGGTCCCTGGTCTACTTCGCCCCTTTCAGACTTGCACTGGAAAGCGGTAATGGTGCGGACTTTGTCCTTTATAACGCCTGCATTCAGACATGCGTTCCGGTCTTTTACGTCAGAGATGTAGTGGACATGTACCGGCTGGTCTCCATGTCATAAGAACGGAAATGTTGCGGCACTTTGTTTTAACTGAACGCAACAAGAAAAGGTTCCGGGCAGGGATGAAGGGAGAGCGGGGCTGTGCTGATTTATCCGCAACATTTCTGATGTCTGAAAGCGCCCAGGACGCGATAAGTCCGTAAGGAAGCGGCATGTTTGAAAAGACGAGCCCAGTTAAAGAGCGGGTGAACTTTACCGCTCAAGTTCCGCCATGCAAGTCTGAAAGCAGCTAATAAATCGGGTGTTGAAGCAGGAAAACGTGTAAACCTGCAGGACCGGAGCTGGAAAGCCCTGCCAGAGAGGATATAACCCCAGATTCCACATAATGTGTGTGCGCTCTGTTCGCTCAGGACGGACTCCGACCGTCAACGTCCACTTAATGAGTGTCGCTCTGCTCCGTCAAGCTCGAAGTGATGCGACCAGTCACACCTGTTGTACTCTGATGCGACAAGTAGTGACGCCATTTGCGCCATTCAAAATAAAGTATACGCGTATGACTCCTCAGCTAAAAGTCTCACACAATAACCTTCATGTATGGGCCACAGAATCCTAAAAGGCTGCTTTAGTTTGGTAATACTTTGTTCAGTCTTATTACATGCACAACTCAATGTATTTAGGCTATTGAAGAATAGTTTGTATAAAATCATATTCAGGAAATCCATTTTAACTAGTATAAGCTCATGTACACATGTTCACTCTAGATGTAGGCCTGAAATGTGAATATCAGCCTACAATGTGTCAGAAGTCGCCTAAACGATCTGATTACAATAGTTTCATTAGGAAATCAAGAAATTATTCTTGCACTCTTTTTACTGTTTGGTACAATCTGAGTTGTGCAGCTTGGTCCTGTCGGACCAGAGTATAGAGTTGGTCCATATTTCTGTCCGGGTGGAGCAGAGTGCTGGAGTTGGATCAGAGTGAACGATGTGGAACCCCCCCCCTCTCATTAAAGACGACCCGGTCAGGGTTGCACTGTCAATAGGCCGTTTTAGCATCTTTGAATGTTACTTATTACTCAGAAAAGCTGGTAAATGGAGCTTTTTGAACATTTACTGCACTGAACAAGTGAAGTCTAAACCTTTTTCTTTATTATTCATTTTCTTATTTTTACATCCTTTCAGTGCTTTTGATGCTGTGGCAAAATCAGTGAAGGCTGAAGTTTAGTATTCCTGAACAATAACGTACCTTCATGGGATTTTCTCTCATTTTAGGTGTTTTATTCCTTTATTTAGCACTTTGGTCAGTGGTTTCTGCTGGTTTTATATAGTTGGCTAGGTTTAATTCACATTACAGGCTGGTTAAAATCAAGTCGTATCTGTCACAAACGGGCCAGAGTTGGAGGCTAAAATCAAACTGTTTATAGGTGACTTTTGATGAATAGATATTTAAAAGTAATTTGTGTTCACACATTCAGCCAATCACCACACAGCTGCCATGCAGTTCCTGCTTTCTAAGAAAGTCTCTTTCCTGAAGGTGGAACTGAATAAAAAAGGCTGAACTATACAGTACCGGTGTAAAAGCTGTCAGCTGTAGCTCCAAAAGCACTTAAGACCATAAAAACATCAGATTTCTGTATGGAAGTCCTGAACTTGTCCAACCACTGGTCTGATTTCCATGAACATGTTTGTCTGCCTGGACTTCTGGGTCCATACTAACCCTGATGTTTGCTGGAAAGTATTTTTTGCCATCATGAGCTTGTTGGAGTGGAAATGTGAGCATCTGGTTGGTGGGAGAGAACCTCAGATGAGCACATGAACATGTGGGATGAATGAATGACGCTCCCTCAGCGTTAATGTCTTCCTAATGAAGAGTGAAGTGCAGCCGTGACTCATCGGGGGAATCTTGTGTGTTTTCTGCCATTTATCAAACCAAACTGTGGACGAGACGTCTGGAAAAGGAAGGTGGTGGTTGGTCTTCCTCCTCCGGTGCGTCCATTCCTTCCAGCTCGATGGAGGCTTAATGTGAGTGTTGAAAAGTGGAAAATTTAATTAGGCTGCCAAGGGGGGTTTGTGTCACTTGGCACGAGCCATCCCCCACCCTCCCCCACCATTAACCCCCTCCCCCACCTCCTCCAACCCTCACACCCTTTGCTCTTATCCCAGCAACCCTTGTTTGCGCTTCTTTTTGTACTTTTTTCCACTCCTCGGGGACATGACCCACGAGGCCAAAGCTGCAGCTGGAGGTCAACAGTTTACTGCAGCGCAGCGCTGGAGAAGTGGGTGTGAACTCGTGTGTGGATACACTGGAGCAGTGTGTCTGCTGCAGGAAGGCAGAACGGCATTTTTATCTTCTTGTGACATAATTGCTACCCACGCTGTTAGTGCTCCATGCTTGCTGCCTCGTGGGTTTTCCACTCAGCACAGTGGAAAGCAACATGCCAACATACACCACTGTATATTGCCAAAAGTATCGTCTCACCTGCCTCGACTCACATATGAGTTAAAGTGACATCCCATTCCTGATCCATAGGGTTCAGTATGACGTTGGTCCCCATTTGCAGCTAGAACAGCTTCAAATCTTCTGGGAACGCTGTCCACAAGGTTTAGGAGTGTTTCTGGGAATCTTTGACCATCTTCCAGAAGCACATTTGTGAGGTCACACTGATGTTGGACCAGAAGGCCTGGCTCTCAGTCTCTGCTCTGATTCATCCCAAAGGTGTTCTATGGGGATGAGGTCAGGACTCTGTGCAGGCCAGTCCAGTTCCTCCACACCAGACTCTGCATCCAGGTCTTTATGGACCTGCTTTGTGCACTGGTGCACAGTCATGTTGGAAGAGGAGGGGGCCAGCTCCAAACTGTTACCACATAGTTGGGAGCATGAAATTGTCCAGAATGTCTTGGTATGCTGAAGCATTCAGAGTTCCTTTCACTGGAACTAAGGGGCCAAGCCCAGCTCCTGAAAAACACCCCCACACCATAATCCCCCCTCCACCAAACTTTACACTTGGCAAAATGCAGACAAGTACCGTTGTCCTGGCAACCTGCAAACCCAGACTCCTCCATCAGATTGCCAGATGGAGAAGTGTGATTGGTCATTCCAGAGAACCTCCACTGCTCTGGAGTCCAGTGGCGGCTGCTTTCCACCACTGCATCCACGCTTCGCATTGCACTTGATGATGGATGGATGGATGCAGGTGATCGCCATTGAAACGTTGAAAGTTGGCCACCTCTTCGCACTATGTGCCTCAGCATCCGCTGACCCGCTCCGTCAGTTTACGTGGCCGACCACTTCCTGGCTGAGTTGCTGTCGTTCCCAAACACTTCCGTTTTCTTATAATACAGCTGACAGTGACTGTGGAATATTTAGGAGTGAGGAAATTTCACGACTGGATTTGTTGCACAGGTGGCATCCTATCACAGTTCCACCCTGGAATTCACTGAGCTCCTGAGAGCGACACATTCTTTCACTAATGTTTGTAGAAACAGTCTGCATGCCAACTGCTTCATTTATACACCTGTGGGCATGGAAGTGATTGGAACCCAATTCTGATCATTTGGATGGGCGAGCAAATACTTTTGGCACTATAGTGTATGTTGATGTACAGAAGCAACAGACGAGAGGAGGAATGTTCCCTCTAAACTTTTCAACTGTTACCGAACACAAATAATCAGGTTTGCTGGCCGCAGCCTCATGAAACTGCAGCCAGTTTAGTTTGCAGGAGTAAGTCGGTGGTGGGATGATCAGGGACCAGACTCGCTTCCTCTGAGCCCTCCGTTAACCCTTTCCTGGATCTTTTATCAAAGCTGCAGACAAGAATGCTTCTGTGTTTGTGTGCTGACAAAATCAGCTAGTCGGAGTATTTTCGGGGGTTTGATAAATGTTGAACAGAGAAATGGACTATGGAGGATAATTCTCTTTTCTAAAAGATTAAAAAACATTTTTTTCCAGATGAATTGATGATGCTGGATGGATGTTTTCTCTTTTGGTTAAAGTCTGGAGTTTCTGAACACACGGAAGCCTGAACCGCACCACGTGTGATGCCGGCTAACTGCGTGGTTTGTGGTTCAGATGAGGAAACGGCAGTACAGGTAGCACCTCTTTGTTTACTTCCTCTTTCTATAGATTTTTTTCTATGTTTCTGTCAGTTTTTGGATTTGGCAGTGGAAAAAAGAAAGTTGTGTGTTGGTTTGATGTGCAGATTTCTAAGAGAAAACCCTAAATTTGTGTCTGGCTGATTATCTCTCCCCTTTAATGACACCAGCGGGTGTTGTATTGGAATGGCTGGGAAGCCTCTATAGTCACCTTTTTCGAGGAGGTGGTACTTTTAAGGATGGTGCATCTGTGAAATGAAGAAGACGACTAAATGTGGAGCAAAATGGGCCAAAATCCCCAGAAATGTTCTCCTGTTGGTGTTCGGTCTTGTTCTGAGTTTGTTCGTGGATCGGATGATTGCATTCTGTCTCAGAAAACGGGAAAAGCATCACGTTAGTCACTTTTACACTTTCAGTTCCACCATCAGGGACATTGTGGAAGAAGTGTACACGGCGTGGTCACCAGGGCTGTGTGATAAACCGAAAATTTACTGACACCCAACATTTGCAATGATAACCGACGTCATTTATTTGATGTCAGTGTTTGGTGTTAAACGTTTGAAGAAACATTGTGTTAAATGTTTTTAAAACGGCAGCTATGCTTGTAATAAGCAAAATAATTCTACCAGTGGAACAAGTGAAATTTTCTTGAAATAAGATGCATTTGTCTTAAAACAAGTTCCTATATCTCACTAAAATGTTTCTCTTTAGGTGATTTTGTGTTATTTTGAGTGTGATGAGATACAGTTGTGCCAAAGATTATTGATACTGCCTAAAGAAGGAAAAAAATCAGTTGTCAGTGAAAGAAGTTGAAACTGACGAAAGTAATCATGAATAAAAATTCTATGAAAATTATAACAGTGAATGTGAATTGTGGTTAAAAAAAAAAAACAAAACAAACACACAAAAAATAAAACAAGCTAACAAGCATGGTGGAACTCTGCAGCTAAAATTTTGTTCATCACAATCAGGTGTTTTCTGTAATGCTTAAAAAGACTTTTACACTTGTGTTTTGGTCCACATTTTACAGGAAAGGTTCTCTGATGTGTTTGGGCCACTTTGGTTTGTTTTTTTTAAACTATTATTTCCTACCACAATTCAAAAGTAATATTTTATTTCACTAAATCACAATTTTGTAAATTTTAATATTTTATTATCTTCTTTAGTTTCTAATTATTTGAATTATTATTGTGAATTTAGCCTTTTGTTTCACTGGAGGGTGTCAGTAATCTTGAGCATGACTGTATTTTGACTAGAAATTAGAAAAATATACTTGCTAAGATTTGAGTTTTTGCAGTGTATTAAAGGGAAATTCGCTTTTTTTGAACCTGGAGTCTGTTTTCATACATCCTTTCATATATGTGAGTGATGGAGAAAGGAATTTTCAAGATGGCTCCAGCATTTATCCGGGCCTGCAGCCTGGCAGCCCAGCTAATGATAAGTATGGGGCAACTGGCCCCCGCATCTAAGTTTGCCCTAAAAACTGACCTTTTTTTCCACACTGGAGGGCTCGGATAGTCTCAACGAATGTCTGACAACATACTAGAGAGGAGAAATGAACTAAAGTACCTACGTTACCTGGTGATCGCTATTTGTTTTGGTGTTTGTGTCCAAATCTCGGGACGCTGGAAATCAAATCTCATTTCGATAACGCATCAAAACACCGGTGGGGGATGCAAGTAATTGCGTGTTTTCCAAAATCACAAACACCAAAACAAATAACAGACTCCAGGTTAAAAAAAAAAAAAAGCTAAATTCCCCTTTAAACAAATTTACAAAGACTAAAACTAAGGATGTTTTTGCAGTAATTTTAGTTGAAGTTAACTGTAATAACCTTTTTGCATTTTCATGTAAAATCTAAGTTCTGTAAAAATGTTTCTCTTGTATTAAAAAGAAGCAAATAATCTGATCAGGAAACGTAGATTTTCTGCAAACCGCGTGCAGAAACTGGGGCTGACACACCGAACTGATGCCTGGGCTGCTCTTCATCACGTGGCTGCATCACATCCTGTCAGGCTCAAAAGCAAACTTTCTCCCAACTTGTCAAGAATCATGCTCATCCCTCCTGCACGCTTCTAACTTATGGATATTTATTTTTCCAAGGATGAGGAGGTGATGTTGTGAGGAAGAGGAGCAGGAAAGAGTGGCGGAGGGAAGAAGGAGTCTTGTCACATTACATGTACCTGTCTGTGCAAGTCTTCACTCGCAGCTGTCATCTCACCCGACAGGTCTATCAGTGTCCACGGCTGATCAGAACGCGTCCCTCAGCTTGACAGGCTGAACCGACAGCGCCGCAATCCAGACTGACAGCTCCTCAGGTGGAGGATGGTGGGAGAGGAAGGCCGTGGAGCCGCAGCAGTAAATTAGAGTGAGTAAACACCTTGAGCTAATACAAGCAGCATGACTGATCTTAATGCTAATTCCACAAAATCATCTGATATTAAAGTAAATCTGAGATCCTGCCTCGTAAACTGCTGCCAAGAATTCCCTTTTAAAACTCCCATTATGGCTCAGAAGCTTGCGAGGAAACGCAGCGTGCCAGTTTTAGTTTTTAAGCAAATTGAATCTCATCTTTTAAGACAATCGCGCGCGTTGAACAGAAGCCATGTGGCTCGCGTAAGAAGAGTCGTATTCCAGAGAAAAAACACCTGCGGGAACTGCTTTAGTTAAGGTTTAAATCGAGTGTTTGTGATCACACCCGGGGGGGGTCATGTCAGGGGGCCCCTCCCCGGTTGTGACAAAAAAAAATCTTCCTTTATCTCGTCAGCAGCCATCGACAACAAGAACATCCCTGACAAGACAACACGGGGAACCTGCCGGCTCCAGAGCGAAGACTCATCTGATCAGCTTAGCCACGCTCTCCTGGCTTCCCGGGTACGAGGAGTAATTAGCAATTAACAATCAGGGTTTAAATGGATGCAGTCATTATCTGTAAGCAAAGCTCTGGGAAGGAGGCGGGGGTTTGACTCGGGACTGCTGCACAACTTCCGCGCTCCTGGAGTTTGTTAAAAAAGAAGAAGAGTGAGGGACCCGAGCGGTAATTCTCTCATTTTCACGACATCTCGAGGCCATTTTTTTCTCTTCAAATTTCCAGATCAAACAGGCTGTAACAAAAGGCCCCAAATCCCCCCCCTGCGCTCGCCGCCTCCTGCTCTCTCTTTCCAAAATTAGTTAAGCCTCTCAGCTCCATCATCCTCAACATGGCTCGCATCAACAACCCTACGCTGCATGGCAAATGCTGCACAGCCTCAGAAATCCCTCCCTCCCTCCCTCCCAATTCACCCAAGACGAGGAAAACTCTCCACATGTCACTCTGAATTTGGACTTGCAGAAAAAGCAGCGAGCACCCTGCAGACGCTACAGTTTGTCTTTTTTTGGGTGAATTTGTTAAATGACGAGGCTGCAGCGCAGAAACTGAAGGTGGAAGACGGAGGTGAGGCTGACGGACTGGACAGGAGCGTAAACAAACGCCGGCGACGTCGCTGACATATTCAGGCCTTTCGGACGCTCGTTTTCCCTCTGATTACCTCATCGTTGCAACTGCCCCGACTGTCATGTTCACAGGGAGGATGATTCAGGACTTTCAATCACTCCCTCCTTTTCCGTTATTTCTCCCTTCGCCTCTGACATACTTTCCTGAAGTTTCCATGACTCTCCTGACTCGTGGGGTGAAGCGGGGAGGAGGAAGTCGAGTGCTAACTCTGGGCTGTTGCCCGGGAAGGTGCTTGTTGCCGAGCTTTAAATGATCCTGTTTCACACACTTGTCACTTCTCCAGGCTGGCAGGTCCTCTCTGCCTCCGAGCTAGCTGCTTATAGGGTTGTCACCAGTGCACTTAATGTTAATTTAATGCTAATGTACGTGTTGCCAGCTCTCTCGGGCTGAGGACACCTGTTTCTGAGCAGCCCTCCGTCAGACTTCTCTGACCAAAACCCTCATCTTCATCCCAGCAGAGAGCCACAAAACCAAACAGAAACCTCTCCCTCATCAGTTAAATCGCCCCACGTCCGAAGATCCGAGCTAATTATTCCAGCTTTAATTATTCCATCTGACTGCGGTTGAGATCTCTTAAAGGCTGCAGGATTAGTGGATTTGGAGTATTAGCTGGGAGGGTTGGCAGACCTCTGCTCTGTGATTCAGGGGTTGTGAAATGCATCTTCAAAAGGTACCTTGAACAGCACCTTCACAGGATCATTAACAGCGGATAAATCCACGTTAAGTTGCTTAAAAGCGTGTAAAGGTGAGCCATGTTTAGGCGCAGACACTTTTCAGGGAGGAGGCTAATGAGACGCGACGGTGACACGATTTAAGCCACTTTGGAAGGAATTGTTTACAAGTTCCTTTTCGGGCTTATGTCAGTTCTGGTCAACGTCAGCGCCGATGAAAACTTCAGGAGTGAACGTTTGCTCTAATTGACATTCTTAGTTGGTGAACTTCACCTTCTGCAGTGTCATGAGAAGCCGATGATTCATTGGCTCGCTGCGTTTTCTCCTAATGTAAAGCAACGTTTCAGATTTAGCAGGTTTGGGTTCGCGCGGAGCCAAAACCCTCGCCGAGATCCAACACTGCCGAAAATCAATCGGTACCTTTCTGAGAGTCTCGTTACGCCTGGAGCCGACTGTCAAGTTCAACTATTCTTTGCTTATGCTCGTTAAAGATGCTTCCCATCACGCTGCTACCTCTGAACTCGCTCCGTCTCCAACACCCCCCCAGCTCTCCGAAATGAGCGCAGCTCGTCCCGCGGCTGACAGCCGAGATGTTTTGAAAGCAGGTCGGAAAAGGTTAGAGTGACAAACATGCAGCGGGGCAGTGAAAAAGACAAAAAGAATCTTGCTTTTTAATTATTTTATTAAGAGGCTTGATGCTATTAAATGCCCCAGATACATTCACCCTATAGTTCTCAATTAGACTTGACAGTTGCTGCTTTAACAACAATAAATATAGCAAAGGGCTGCGCCTGAGGCCAGGAAGGACCCCTAACTATGACCCTCATATTTAATGATGAAAACAAGCACACACTGCCTCTCTCAAGCACACACATGCACGTGTAGGGACGTGCACGCACACACACACGCTTCCACTGTGTGCTGTAGCTCCGTGTTGCACACACTGATGCTTTGTTAGAGCAAACAGCCTCTGAGCTTAGAAATGCTTCAGATTCTGAGGTGGTTGCATGACACTGCACCTCCACAAGGGGAGAACAGCTGAAAACACCTCAGTGCACAATAATCAGGGTTCTTGCAGGGTCTTAAAATGTCTAAGATTCTAAACTTTAAATATCTTAAAAACAGCCAACTTTCCATCCAAGGTCTTAAATTTGTACTTCTATTCATCCCAAGAAGCATTGGCTACGTAATACGCCAAATAAAACGCAGCAATCAGAAGTTGGTCCTGTCCATCTTTCTACTAAAAAGCAGCTACTTATAAAAATAACGACTTGTTTTTACGGTTTAAAGTTTTTCTAATAAAAATCCCACTGACAGCCTCAGTGTGACAGCAGGATGTAGACAGATGTGGGTGTTATGTTGGGAAAGTTTTGATATGAGTTTGAGTACTGAATTGTTTAGTCTCTTTTATTAATGCAAGGAAATTTTTACTTGTGGTTTGAATTCCTGGGATCATTTAAAGGAATAGTACACCCACAGAATGATGTGCGTTCATTTTCTACTCACCCTCATGCTGAGCAAGACTCTGGAGCACTTTAATATTTCAAATGCAGCCGGAGATCCGGGAGGTTTTTGTTTTCCCATAACTTTCATATAATGAAGTTCACTGGCGACTGAACCAATAAGGTCCATAAAAGTCCTCAAAAACTTGTCAATATTCCTCCTTACTGCTCGTCCAATGTAATGCATGTGTGCTGAGTGGGTAGCGTCCAGAATTTACTC
This sequence comes from Atherinomorus stipes, assembly GCA_023101725.1. Lineage (NCBI taxonomy): Eukaryota > Metazoa > Chordata > Actinopteri > Atheriniformes > Atherinidae > Atherinomorus > Atherinomorus stipes. Next base: position 122,950 of record JALJCO010001575.1, on the reverse strand, counting down.
GAAACAACATTATTTAGTATATTTTTGTAGCTTAAGCAGCACTACATTGCACTTTCTATTTTGCGGATTCGTGCGAGTTCTCGACGCAACAGAAGCCGCGGCGTTCAGCGCCTACTCTGCCTATAATGCAAGCATAGAAGAAGAAATTTGCTGTTTACATTGTGCTAAGAGCGAACGAGCTGCAGACAAACCAGGACAAACACAGAAGGGGTTGGCTGTTGATTTAAAAAGAAAGAAAAAGAACGCGCAATCTCGTCTGCTGTGGCTTCCATAATGTGAACTTGCAGGGGCGCGCTTTGCAGCAGCAACATGTTTTACTGTTTAAGCTATAAAAATATACTAAATGATGTGGTTTCAAGTTAATAATAGACGATAATCGTGAATTTACTACATCGTGAGTAATAACTTTGTGTTAAAGGGACATTGTATATCGCGAGCAGCTCCCTCGTACTTTTTATGCTGCGTTCGTGTGAAACCGGGCAGACGGACGACAGTCGCTGCATGTAAAGGCATAAAAAAAGCCTCCGTGAAGACGTGGTCTGTCAGTTACAGTGACTTCAGTCCACATCCGATCTGTTGTCATGGCGATGTTGTATTGTTTTCCCTGACCCATGTTTTAACGCCCCTCTCTTTTTTTACTGTCTTTTTTCTTCAGTCCACGCTCGCATCCAACGGCTGGCTTACAAACGCCTACGGAGACATCATTTCACAAATACGTGCAGCATTGAAGCAAGACGCCGACTTTGTTCGAGAGAGACTCCAAGAATCCCAACCTACCCACTTCGGTGAGTGAAACATCTCCCAGGTCAATGCTAACCGTTAGCCTATGATTTGTTAGCTAATTTGATTACTTGTCAGGGGTCCCTGTGGTACCGCGCGCACTTCAAATTCCATATCGAACTCTGAGTTGAGTGCGTACAGCTCCATAACAGGCTGGTCCATTTTATTCCAGCGATCAGAGTCCGATCGTCCATCAGTGTTTACAGATGTCTATCCACATGAGTTACGAGGCCGGTGTTGCACCAAAATCTGTGACTGTTCCAGGGAGATGTCATGAAATAGGCATTCAAACGTTGTGATTGTTCAAGAGCTTCGGTAGTTTAGTGCAGTCAGCAGTTTTACGTCTGTGTTGGAAACTATACACATAAAAACTAGGGCTGGGAAAAAAAAATCGATACACTGAAATATCGCGATATTTCATATGCTGATATCATATCGATATATAAAAATGTGGTATCGATCTATTTTACTAATGAAATCTTGCTAGATTTCGTTGTTCAGTCATGGAGTCTCGCGGGTTTTCGTGAAATCACGCGAGATTTCACTGTTATCTCACGAAATCTCGCGAGAATTCGTTGGTAAAATAGATCAACATTGCATTTTTGAATCTCTATATGAAATCTGCATATGAAAATATCGCGATATTTCAGTGTACCGATTTTTTTTTCCCCCCAGCCCTAATAAAAACTAATTTAAACAACAGATTGGTCTCTATTTCTAGGGGAACATTTAGCTTATACATGCTTGTAGTTGACTTTTGGAATGTTTGAAAATCGTGATACAGCTCCTTTAATTAAAACTTATTGTAACATGATTTTACACAAAGTAATTATAAATATTTCTTTGACAATAACCAAAGCAGAAAATCTGTAATCGTGTCATGTTTGGCTACTGGAGTAACGTCCTTACTTTGGTCAACAAGCATTTTTTTTTTTTATCAGATTTTCATTATTTTAATAATTATCACACAAATTGCAGTTTAGTTGATGACCATCTACGTTTCTTCGTAACCCTGAGGGCAGGATGAGGCATTAAGACCAGGATGGTTTTCTTCTTTTGCTCCAACGTGGTAGTTTAGCAAACTCTTATTAAAGTTCCTGTTAGTGCTAAAAAAAAAATGCTTCAAATTTACAACGCAGGTGAAACCGTGACAGTCAGGAGAAACATTTTACTGGAAAGAAACCTTGACAGTACATTTGTCAGTAACATGTCAGTTAAGGAAATGAAAGCATTTTAACAATCAAAAAGGCAAGTTCACATTGACAGTGGAGCCAAACGTGACTTATGAGTGATCAACAGTAAACAAATAATGTTCAAATGGCTCTTTTGATGCAAACGTATTCCCAAAATATATTCAGGGTGGCGTTAAATTACAAGTCTGAGCATCCATCTGTACAGATGTGCAGGGGTGAGCACAAACAAACGTCATGAAGGAAACAAGAACTAGAGTTTTCCGTTGGCGAAGGCTCCTTCTTGGAACTGAGGGATGAAGCTCTTGAAGTAGGCCCTGAGGGAGGGATTGGGGGGGGGGGGGGGGGGGGAAGAGAGAGAATTCAACATCAAAATGTGACAGTAATTGTGTTTAAAGCTTCAAAAAACAAATTCGCTGGGTCAGTCCCACCCTCATTGTGCATCAAAGTGGACGTTAAAGGCAGCTTCCTGCAAACATGAGACGGAAGTCGTCTTGTTAACTCCGATTCTTTCCTCTTTTATTCGTGCGTCTCCTGTTCCGGCTCAGAGGAGTAGAAGTCTGTACTTGTGGTTTTTATCTGGTTAGACTTGAAGGCAGTCATCACACAGACAGAAATATTTCCTCCCGGTCACTTCTTACGACCCACTTGAGCCCCTTTTTTTTTAAGGGATGCACAATATTGGAATTTTGGCTGATATCGATATTCCAGCTGAAAAAAATAAGAGGTCATGTCAAATAGCAGTTTTCTTATCTGTTTCTGACACTTTGAAAAACATTGGTGGGAAAAAAAAAATTGCGATATTATTAAATGCTGATATCAAATCAATATTTAAAACTGTGGCATCGATCTATTTTACTTAAAAAATCTCACGAGATTTCATAAGAAAAATAGGTCGATACAGCATTTTAAAATGTCAAAATCAGCGTATGAAAGTGTATCGATATTTTTTTCCCACTCCTCGTCTTTAGAAACAGCGGGCTGATCAGTTAAATATCGGTGGGGTGGCCGATATATACCGATAGGGGGCTGAATATATCGCGCGTCCTCACATTTTAAACCCCGAAGGTCCCAATAAACCAGAATGACGTTTGTCTTCATGGTTTTGGTGAAATGCTCAGATCTGTTTTTATTTCTGATGCGTTGGGTCTTTTAATTTCAGAAATGTCTGATTGGCTGTTTTATTGCTAATGTTTACAGCAGGTTTCAGTGATGTCATCAGTCATTTGTCTTAATCTTTTCAGAAACATGATTTTTTTTTTCTCCACAGCATCATGACCACGTCTGGAGAACTTGGCCTGGAGTACGAAGCGATAGTCCGGTCTTATCTAGGTAACTTGGTTCAGCTCATTCAGCACATTCATTTAGCTCCCTACTCAGGATTTACATATTTGCACTGTTGGCTCTTTTTTCCTCTAGACACAAGTGACTGCAAAGCAAGCATCTGCCTTTTATGCATCTGGAGGAAGGCGGCTGTGAGTTTTTTAATTTTCTTGTGACGTACATCACAAAGTGCACTCATAAAACAGGTTTTTACCTTTATTTAAAAATCTAGAATTTTAAAGATTTCTTTAAAACTAAGGTATAGGTGTTTTTCATCACAGTAAAAGTAGGATGCACTACCCCTTAAATGGTGCTTTCCAATCAGTCTTTGCTCATCTAGATTTAGGAAACTTTTATGGAGAGCCCCATTGTTGGTTGTAGAACAGTGGATCCTGCAGGTAGGGGGATTATCACGCTTCGGTGTTCCGAACTTCCGGTTTGAAACAGTTAGACGGCCTACTTCCGGCCCAGTTCAATGTCCCTGCTTTACTTCGTAAATAACGTGAATAAACGCCAACCCTACTGAAATTTTCACAGATTCGAGACTGAAGTGAAACTAAGGAAGAAGTGGATCAAGCGATTCTCCAGAGTGAAGGGCCGCACTTTATAATAAAACAATGTAGCATGTTTGTTTGCAGCCGGTGGGGCACAACACCGGCATGCTAGCATTAGCCAGCTAGCGTTTACCGACGTGCTTAACTTTGTGCATCTTAAAACACACAAACATCTGGATGTCCCCCGTTTCCAGTGGAACAACTGGGGACTGCCAAGAAAGGAGACGCTTTCAGATGCTTGTGTGTTTTCAGCCGCACAAAGTTAGGCACGTCATCGAGCTGGCTAATGCTAGCCTGCTAACAGTAGTCCGCCAGCTACTACTCTGTTAAACTTTGTAAATCGGATAAACGCCAATGCCAAGTTTTCATTCCAGACTGAAGTGATGCTGAGGAAGAAGTGGATCAAAACGACAGATTCGCCGCGGTGAAGGACCGAACTTAATAATAAAACGACACACGTTTGTTTGTAGCCGGCAGTCTGCACAGTCGTGTTGGCAGGCTAGCATTAGCCAGCTCGATGACGTGCCTAACTTTGTGCGGCTGAAAACACACAAGCATCTGAAAGCGTCTCCTTTCTTGGCAGTCCCCAGTTGTTCCACTGGAAACAGGGAGGTATAGACCCGATTTTCAGATGTTTGTGTGTTTTAAGACGCACAATGTTAAGCACGTCAGTAAACACTAGCTGGCTAATGCTAGCATGCTGTGAAGTGCCGGTGTCGTGCCCCACCGGCGACAAACAAACGTGTGTTTTATTATAAAGTTCGGCCCTTCACCGCGGCAAATCGATCGCTTTGATCCAGCTTCTTTGATCAGTATCACTTCAGTCTGGAATGAAAACTTAAGTATGTTTGGAGTTTATCCGATTTAAACAGTATAACAGAGCAGGAACGGCTGTTGTTAACATGGCCCGGAAGAGGAAGTGTCCAGATACCGGGAAGTTCCAGTAAGCGTTATAATCCCCTATTATGAGCTGCCTGGCTGCAACACACCTTGTGACATGTGCAGAGCTTGATAATAAGCTCTGCACAAGTTTGCTAATTACCCACTGATTGGAGTCAGGTGTGTTGCAGCAAGGGAGCTCCTAATACCTGCAGGACACCGGCCCTCCAGGACCGGAATTGGGGATCCCTGTTGTAGAAGATGATTAGTTTCACACTGAACTTTTTGGTGGTGCCGTCTTCGTCCCTCCAAGTTTCTTATATTTATACCCCGTTAGCATCGAGGTTAAGTAAGTGAAAATTCATCATTTCCAAGTTGAAGGAATTAGAAATTTGCAGCAAAGCTCTAGATGTGTAATAGGGGATTATCACGCTTACCGGAAGTTCCCGGATTTTGACACTTCCTCTTCCGGGCCATGTTAACGACAGCCGTTCCTGCTCTGTTATACTGTTTAAATCGGATAAACTCCGAACATATTTAAGTTTTCCTTCTAGACTGAAGTGATACTGGATCAAAAGCTGGATCAAAGCGATCGCTTTGCCGCGGTGAAGGGCCGAACTTTATAATAAAACACACGTTTGTTTGTCGCCGGTGGGGCACGACACCAGCACTTCACAGCATGCTAGCATTAGCCAGCTAGCGTTTATTGACGTGCTTAACATTGTGCGTCTTAAAACACACAAACATCTGAAAATCGGGTCTGTACCTCCCCTTTCCAGTGGAACAACTGGGGACTGCCAAGAAAGGAGACGCTTTCAGATGATTGTGTGTTTTCAGCCGCACAAAGTTAGGCACGTTAACGAGCTGGCTAATGCTAACCTGCTAACACGACTGCGCAGTCTGCCGGCCACAAACAAACGTGTGTCGTTTTAATCCACTTCTTCCTCAGCATCACTTCAGTCTGGAATGAAAACTTGGCATTGGGGTTTATCCGATTTACAAAGTTTAACAGAGTAGTAGCTGGCGGACTATTGTTAGCAGGTTAGCATTAGCCAGCTTGATGATGTGCCTAACTTTGTGCGGCTGAAAACACACAAGCATCTGAAAGCGTCTCCTTTCTTGGCAGTCCCCAGTTGTTCCACTGGAAACGGGGAGGTACAGACCCGATTTTCAGATGTTTGTGTGTTTAAGACGCACAATGTTAAGCGTCAGTAAACGCTAGCTGGCTAATGCTAGCATGCTGTGAAGTGCCGGTGTTGTGCCCCACCGGCTGCAAACAAACGTGTGTTTTATTATAAAGTTCGGCCCTTCACCGCGCAAATCGATCGCTTTGATCCAGCATCACTTCAGTCTAGAATGAAAACTTAAATATGTTTGGAGTTTATCCGATTTAAACAGTATAACAGAGCAGAAACGCTGTCGTTAACATGGCCCGGAAGAGGAAGTGTCAAAACGGACCCGGAAGGTAAACCCATCCATCAGGAACATAACATGACGTCACAGTGCAGCTCTTTGTGTCGACATCCAGCCTCGTTTACTTGGGTGGTCTGCACTCGTAAATCTCTGCCTGCACTCATAGTAGAGTTGGAGGATTAGACAAATTTATGGACCATCAATGATGGTGTTTTTTGCTACACTTGAGAGACACAACATAACTTTTAGAGCAGAGTTTCTCAATCCTGGTCCTCAGGGACCCCTGCCCTGCATGTATTCCAGGTTTCCAACCACACCAGATTCAGATCAGCTCAAGTTCTTTGCAAATGAGCCTTTCATCTGAGTCAGGTGTGTTTAAGTAGGAATATCTTGAAAACCAGCAGGGCAGGGGTCCCTGAGGTCCAAGATTGAGAAACACTGCTTTAGGGCGCATTCACAAAGCTTTTTTGATTCGAATCAGAGTCCGCTTCGTTTGGGGGACTTGTGAATGTGCAAACAGACTCTGATCCAGAACAAACAACTGGACTCAGTTCGCCTACAAACGCAGGTCTCTGTCCGATTCAGGTGAACCAAAGACAGGAAGTGGAGTACAAATTGCACTGTAGGTAAAAAATGTGGGAAACTTCTTTTTTTTTTTTTTTTCTTTTCCTCTTTTTTTTTTTTTGTTTTTTTGTCTTTTCTCTTCCCCCCCCTTTCCCCCCCTCCCTCCTTTTTTCCCCTTCTTTTCTTTTTTTCTCTTTTTTTCCCCCTTCTTTTTCTTTCCGCCGTATGTAGGATTCCCATCCAGAACGCAACTATAGGGGATTATCACGCTTACCGGAAGTTCCCGGATTTTGACACTTCCTCTTCCGGGCCATGTTAACATCAGCCGTTCCTGCTCTGTTATACTGTTTAAATCGGATAAACTCCACACATACTTCTAGACTGAAGTGATACTAAGGAAGAAGTGGATCAAAGCGATCGATTCGCCGTGGTGAAGGACCGAACTTTATAATAAAATGACACACGTTTGTTTGTAGCCGGCAGTCTGCACAGTCGTGTTAGCATTAGCCAGCTCGATGACGTGCCTAACTTTGTGCGGCTGAAAACACACAAGCATCTGAAAGCGTCTCCTTTTTTTGGCAGTCCCCAGTTGTTCCACTGGAAACGGGAGGTACAGACCCAGTTTTCAGACGCTTGTATGTTTTCACAAGTGAAAAGTTGGTATCGTCAGCTAACGCGAGCTGTGGTGTAGTCTGCATCATTGAAGTGCCGACTACAGACATACGTGTTAAACTTTTATTTAATTCGGACAAACGCCAATATCTAAGTTTTCATTCCAGATTGGAGTGATACTGGGAAGAAGTGATTAAAACGATCGATTCACCGCGGTGAAGGGCCGACAGAACTTTATAATAAAACGACACACGTTTGTTTGTGGCTGGTGGACTGCACAGTCGTGTTAGCATTAGTACAGCTAGCGTTTATAGACGTGCCCTAACTTTGTGCGGCGAAAACACACAAGCATCTGAAAGCGTCTCCTTTCTTGGCAGTCCCCAGTTGTTCCACTGGAAACGGGGGAACAGACCCATTTTCAGATGTTTGTGTGTTTTAAGACGCACAATGTTACAGCACGTCAGAGAAAGCGTGGCTAATGCTAGCATGCTATGAAGTGCCGGTGTCGTGCCCCACCTATTGGTTGCAGCACCGCGTCTAGGGTTGGGCATTGACTATCGATGGGCCCCGGGACTAACTCTCTAATTCTTGTTTTCGATGCCAAGTCCGTCGAACACCATAGAATCCACCGGAAGTGGAACGTTTAGTTTGCTACCGCGGCCCCTCCCAGAGAGCACACACTAGAGCAGGGGTAGGCAACTCCGGTCCTCGAGGGCCGGCATCCTGCAGGTCTTCCCTGCTTCAACACACCACCTGACGTCCAGAGCTTGGCTGCACAAGTCTGCTAATTACCCATTGATTGAAGTCGGGTGTGTTGCCGCAGGAAAAGTCCTAATACCTGCAGGACGCCGGCACTAGAGGCTACAGCAGCAGATATTCACCTCTGCTCCATGAATCAGACTGAAAATAAAACTCAAAACTGGCACTGATCGTCGGATATTAATGAAGAATGTGGACAAAAACATTTTAAGTACTGTGGCATGCAGTAGACCCTTAAATAGAAAACAGTTGTTTTCAGTTAAACTTTAACCCAGGTCTATTCAAGTTTGGCCAGGGATAATTTTAGTTGAAATGCATTTGGTAAGTACATAAATAGAGCTTGTATTTACTATATTATTGCCCATGTCTGTGGTTTGATTACTTTCTTTTTTTTTAACCCTGCCCCTAAAAAGAATCTGGAGCCGGAATCGTTAAAATTCAAACGATGCCCAACCCTAATCATGTAATATTTGGTAAAGAAATGCAAGGAAACGTTACCGGAGGAAGAGAAGAAGGACAGAACAGGATTCAAGACTGTCTTTTGCTGGCCGGAGGGAATCACAGTACAGGTTCGATTACAAGGACGGATGCCAGTTTAGCCGTTGATGGGGGGCGCGTCACAGAAAACGTCAGCATGGCAAAAGTAACAAGTTAGACAGAATGAAGGCAAGAATATTATCAGGATAATCGACAGTGTTCACGATGAGGCTAAAACAACTGCTTTTTACAGTAAAAGTCACAGCGAGGCAGAAAACGTCTCACCTGCTGCTGAAGTCCAGGTTGTTCCACCTGTCCTTATTAGAGGTCGACCGATTAATCAGCGCAGATAGGATGTTGTACAAACTATCGGCTGATCTTGGCTCCGATAGTGGCCGATGGCTGCAGTTTTTTTCCACAGCGCCACTCTGAAGGCGCTGCTCACTAGAGGGGGGGGTGAGTGCAGGCAGCAGGAGGACAGAAGTGGTCCAGATGGAAATTATAACGAGTGCAGTGACATCAGTTAGTGAAATAGATGGGTTTCCTGTTTACAAACATTGGCAGTTGCGCGCAACCAGGAGGCAAAAGCTTTTTTTTTTTGTCCCCACCCCTTTAATTACCCGAGGACAGAAGTGGTCCAGATGGTTTAAATTATATTGAACAAGTGCTGCGTGGATACAAAACCCCCCCCCGCTCTATTTATTTTCCTTCACATTACTCCAACCTTAGGGGGTCTTCCCCCCCAAACCGCATTTTTCTTTTAAAAACATTGATATTTTTTTTGTTTGGCCCCTTTTTAAATTTTCCCTAAAAAACATCAGTTAGAAAGCGGCTTAAACTTTGGTTAAGACTCTTTGTTAAAACCAAAAGAGGCCACACAATCTGCAGCCTGCAGCAGGTTCAGTTCAGCTCCGTGTCGTTCTCACCTCCTCCATACAGGAGCAACTTTCACTAGTTTGGGATTAAACCAGGCAAAGACGACATCAACACTTTGTTTGGAAAGGAGCTGATTCCAGCTGTTAGGGACTAACACGCATACTTCGGAGTTTCGTGCTTGTGTAACGTTCTGCTTTATTGTGGATGAGATCGTGGTGGACAGTAGACAGACTAGCAACTGCTAACAAGCTAACGGTATAAACTCAAACGCCATCTGATTTACCCCCGTACTTCGTATTAAATCTCCGGTGCGTTGTTATGCCCGTGACGTTGGACGCTCCACAATCAGTTTCTTCTTCAAGTTGTGCCTCAGCAAGGATGGCTGTCCACGTGTTTACAGTTTATGTCATGCACCTCGCGCGGTGTGCTGCTCACAGTCTTCCCAACGATTCTCCTCCCCTAAACCCATCCTGCTAAATCCTAGTCACCGGAATAAGTTATCTGGGAGGGTTTTCTGAAGATCAGTCACACCTACTGTCCATTTTTACCATTTTCAACTGTTCACATGCATTAATGTTTTGATTTTTGCAACCGAACAAATACCAGGACTCAAACATTATATTTCCCCGACACTTTCACGTCATATCTTGACTAATCTGCATAAAAGCAGGATAAAACCCGTCTTCTCATAGTTCAGTAATGCTTTTCCTCTGTTTTCTTGCCCCCTGGTTGCGTGCGCATCCTATCTGTGATTACAGTTAGCGAGTACAAGTAGCGGTTGTTCAACAAGCAGAAACGTGACTCATATTTCAGCATAAACAGCCACCAGCATGTTTGACCACGGTGCTTGTTAAGCAAACAACAAACAGCTTAAGAACACGTTAAATGAAAGCTGTCTGTAGCCGCTTTCACGGCAGAAAATGCCGTTAAGTCCATCCGCTATTTAATCAAATGTCTTTATAAACGCGCCGCTTCCTCGCGGACAAGTCCGCCACAGCTCCGAGGTAAAAGAGTTAGTCTGAATGTGAACAGAATAAAAGTTAAAGTCCGCACTATTGATTACTGAGGACGACTTAAAGCTCGTAAGTTGTTTTCTTCTCATTTTTAAAGGCTATTATTTGTCATGTGGGGGCCACGCTGACGCGTCATGTTTAATCACCTCCACCGTCACTCCTGACTCTTCCATGAACCAGTCCCTGTCTAGTTAGTCCTGCAGTTCTGTTACCCTGTTTTTAAAATGGATAAAATAGAGATAAAATCCGAACATACCCTCCACTACAGCTGGTTAGTGGTGACAGCCTGACTATGTGAGGATGAGAAAACAACAGTTCAACTTCCTTCACTATACGCCTGTTTAACAAATTGTTCTGTGATTATTATTTTCTATGGCATAGAGTGCCATCACTCACATAAATGTGAAGGACCTCTTGATTTTGTAATAGCTATGTTTTTGTTTCTAAAAAATCTATCGGCCGATTAATCAGCTTTTTCCTGCTCCAAACTATTATTATATTGGCCTTTAAAAATCCACTATCGGTCGATCTCTAGTCCTTATGCCCATTTTCCTTTATAAACTCCACCAGAAGTTACTCTGCTGAGTTGTTTGGGTTTCAGTGCAGCTCTTCAAGATGTCATTTGTTCTAAAATGCTGCATTGATCCATCTCTGTACTGTTCACAAAATACTTCCACATTATCTGATTCAGAATGTCTGACAACTAAAAATAGATAAAAATCCCCTGCGGTGTCCAGTCATCACCCAATGCAGGGTCATTTCTACCCGGACGGGCTGTTGCGCTGTTCTGGATCAGATAATGTGAAAGGTGGTATACGGAGATGGATCAATGCAGCATTTTAGAACATATGGGCTCTTCAAGGACTAAATGTTCACATTATCTTGCAGGGGCTGGATGGTAGACAGTGTAGATTGTCCTGACAATATATTCTTGCCTTCATTTTGTCCAACTTTTTGTCATGCTGAAAAAAAGTGCGGACGTCACCTGCGCGAATACATCGCCCATCATCATCTGTTGGACAATGGGTGATTGAGAAAAACATTACGCGTCGTCCAAAGCTACCAGATAGAATTTGTTTAAGAAAATTATAGCCAGGTGTACTGGCTACTATTGTACTGGCTAGTACTATGTACTCTGAAACGAGAACTTTGGTCGTGTTTTTAATGCCTCTATATCACGTTAGTTTGATACGCGCTGTGTCAACCATGACACACTTTGGTTTGGCCTCTGCACCCCTAAAATCACAAAATGTTGCCCCCGCGATCTGATCCCATATAAGTAGAGGTAAAAGTTTGTATAAACGTACTTTGCCCTCTTGGCCATCTCGTTGCCGTCCCAGCGTGGACTGTAGGGATACGACGTCTGCACCTGTGAGTACAGCTGCCCGCTGCTGGTGAAGTGGTACACCGACTGGAAGGTGAGGGTGGGCTGGTCTCTGGGGAAGTACAGCGGCAGATCCACTACAAGACGGAGGGAGAAAGAAAGATGAGGAAACAACTCAAAATCAGAAAGCCTGGATGTGTGTTGGAGTCCTACCGTGGACGAGAAAGCAGAAGTCTTTCCACATCAGCAGAAGGGTGAGTTTTGTGAATCCCTCGGCGTCGTACTCCACCACCCCCCTGAAACACAGATTACATTTATGCCTCATATTTGTGAATGATGCTGAACTCGGTGGAGGGCCGTGGTAGTTGACTCACATTCCAAAGTGGCTGAGAAAAGCAGCGATGTACTCCCTCCTCTTGTGATAGCCCTGGATGACGTACTGCACCTGGACAGAACGAAGACGGACATCCGTTTATAAACCGTCCTCACATACTGCAGCTGGATGATGCTCCATATTCAGAGTAACTCTGCCAGATGCTTTTATCACTTATTTTGAGGCTCTTGAAGCTTTAAAGTGCAGAAAAGTCAACAAAAACGTGTTGCCAGCTGAAGGTCACATTACCACCACTGCTAACTGTAGCTGTAGGAAATGAATCCCTACCACAACTGCAGTGCCATTTGGTTTGGGAGTTGAACGTTTCCCACACTGCAGACCAACGTAGGTGGTCATTTATTGCGAAAAAAGGCTTTAGGACTCCATAATGTCCCTAAAATAAAGGTTTATAACTCTATTTACGACTCTCTTATGATGACTTGTAACAAATTATTTTTCATTCATTAGTTATTACTCTCACATTTTTTAATGCTAAAAACATTAAACAGTACTGAACTGTTATAATTTATTTATTCAGGCTCTAATATCAGGAGATAAAGGGGAAGTTTGTTTTTTTTTTTTTTCAATCTGGACCTACTTTCTAGCATGAAATGAATTAATTTACTCACCCAGAAAGTTTTGGTGTAACTTGAATTCCTTCAGGAGATATTTAGATCCACTCCATATCGGCGTATGTCCAATATAATGGAAGTGATGGGGCAACCGCGCGCAGCCTCTAAATAAGACATTATCTGCCACAAACACCTTCATTTCACCAATGTTTGGTTGCGAAACATTAGTTGGTCCCCCCCTGTGAGCTCGAAGCGGCTTCTTTTTGGTGAATCGTCCTTATTTACTAGGGCGACTTTGATGATGTCACTATCATGCGACACCATAACAAGTAAATGTCTGTAAATTAGGACGAATCACCACAAAAAAGCCTCTTCGGGCTCACGGGGGGGCCAACTAATGTTTCCTAACAAAACATTGGTGAAATGGAGGAGTTTGTGGCAGATAATGCCTTATTTAGAGGCTGCGCGAGGTTGCCCCATCACTTCCATTATATTGGACATATGCTGATCTCGAGTGGATCGAAATATCTCCTGAAGGAATTCAAGTTAAACAAAAAATTTCTGGGTGAGTAAATGAACATATTTCATGCTAGAAAATGGGTCCAGATTGAAAAAAAAAAAAAAAAACGAACTTCCCTTTTAATGAGCGATGTGAGCTGATATAATTTAGGTTTTGCGCAATTCTGGAGGTAATGGAAACACAGCTACTGTATGATGATGATTTAAGACCCAAAAGGTAACGTTTCAACCTTGACATTTGCGTTTGACGCGTTTTGATGGCACACCAACATTCACTATGCGCGATTCTCCAGCTGTAGCTGCCCAGCGGTGTCCCGAGGCTGAAAAACTGCACTATGCAACTATTTCCAACCAGGACGGGGGTGTTGCAACTGGAGATTATGGACTCATGTCGTGCATTTGTTCTGCCAAGCCACTGAACCAAGTGAGTCCAATCTCCATCTCTGGTTGCAGCTGACTCTTGGTTTTGCACCGCGTCACATGCTAGCAAACACAACGGGTGTTTTGAACACGCACCATGGCAGAAAGAGGAATATAAAATAACCATTTAAAGAATAACTTTTTCTTTCAACCTGGACCTTATTTCTAGGACTTTAAATGTGCATTTACTCACTGGTAAAATTTCTGCATCACTTTGGAAGATATCATGAGTTGCCATCTGTATATATCCATATAATGGGAGTGAAAGGGCCTCTCTATAAAGCATTATCTGCTGCAAAACTTCTTAATTTCATCAATACTTTCATTTTGCCCCCTTTACTCCCATTATATGGATGTATAACTAATCTAAATATCGTCCGAAGGAGTCAAAGTGATACAGAAATTATAAGGTCTCGGTTGAGAGAAAAAAGAAAATATCAGACTACCAACAGCATCAGCAGAAAAAACTAAGATTTTGATCTCCAACAGTGTGAGCAAACCTGAAGCTTCCTCAGCTCACAGTTCTCAGGAACACCACCTACTATAACCAACACAATACTCAAACAATGTTATTACTTTCCATAAAATCATAACACTGACTTTTGCTCTTTTGGCTCAAAGGAAAACTGAAAGCGATCCAGTCTGTGACAACAGTGCTAACAGTAACATTACTCTGAAACACCAGGGGGGAAATATCCATGGCCACTTAAAGATGTAATTCATACAAGTGGACGTACATTAACCCTTTTTTCTGCACAAGTGACCTTAAGTTTTTAGCACATGTTGACAGGTGTGATTAATAATTAAGCTCAGAGAGAAGAAGCTCAAGGCTCGCTTCACTGCTGAACATCCTGGGCAGGTGAGAAGGCCTGCAGTCAGCCAGCCAGCTGTGAAGGTGACCCGACGTGTTCATAACGTTAACATTAGCTGGTGTATCATTTCACGGTGGTCACGCAGGTGAAGCTTTGACTGGATAACACATGAACCATCACTATCGGTCTGAAAACTGGAGTTGCTGCAGGAAAACCAAGCCATTAAGTGTTAAGAAGATCTTGCTCGTCCAGCTCTCAGCAGTGGTGAACCCGTGCGGTTCATCTGAGGGCAGGATGCATCATGTCTGCATGGAGAAGGTTTTTACCACTGCAAACTGCACATTTGTGATTACTCATCAAGCACATATGAATGGCAGCGTTTTGTGAAAGAGGACGGTAGTAATCTCTGACACACACTTGTGTGTTTGATGGGCATCCTCTCTGCAAGAACTCTGTTTGTGACTCAGCCTCTTGTTCAATTATGTTTACATGGAACAGCAGAGGCGGCAATTTAGCTTTCTCAAAAGCTGCAAGGTCGCATACTAAGCGCTGTTTATTTAATCACAGTGTGTATGTGTGTGTGTTTTAAGGGAACTGTGGATCACTGAACTTTCACACCCACGATGACGGATTTCCTGCCCCCACTGCCGAGCCCTGTGATTGGCTGCCTGGAGCGCAGAGTGATGCAAGACAGGTGATCTTGCTCTGCAGGTATTCGAACCTGCCCGCACCCATGAGTCCTCGCCCCAGCATTCATTTCTGTGCATGTGCTTGTGTGTGATGCAACAATGCCGGTAGTGCTTACTGCTGTGCGATTAAAGATCTCTGTCACTTTCACACCACCCCCGGCTTTCGTATAATAAGTGTGACTGATCTGATTTTTATAAAAATTAATGCTTTGTGGTTGTCTGAGCACATCTATATACAGCATGCAGTAAAAACCAAATGCTACATGGGAAAAAAGCAGAATTTTGTCTCTCTAAAGGACAGATCCCACATGAAGAAGACTCATGGTTGAGTTTAATGTCTGCTTCTGGGAAATGCGTCCACAAGACCTGTTGCTCTTTTCTTTACCTACATTAAATAAGTTACCATGAAAATCAATCAGTCAGAGGGTGTGTTGTGCCATATTGCCAGACTTTACTATGACAGTAGAAAACTTTGCTGAAACTGAAGTGTGCATGTCTGCCTCTCTGATTTGTGCAATTAAATGTGAAGTCTTCCTCTGATTGGTCAGTAAGTATAATCCCCAAATCTTCTTTGTTATAGCTTAGAGTATACTACATCATATAACACAAAGAGTAACTAACAAATGGTAGTCAAATAAAGCACATTATACCACACATCAGTCCCCGCTATTTTAAAGACCCACAACATAATTTTTAGACTTTAAAATTAAGGTTGACTTTAAAAATTTTATTTTTCCATAATGATCCTGCTGCACCTCAACTAACAACAAAGTTGTCACCTGATTATTTAAACTGTCTATGTAGAAGACACCTTCTACAAAGAAATCATAAATGACCAGCTAACTATCTTGAATTATTTCAATTAAACAAACATTTCTACCCAGTATTTTGTCAAGTCCATCACTGAAGCGGAGCTATACCTTTAAGCTAAACATGTTTCAATACTAAAAAACAGGTGTTTGATATGAAATGAAATATTCAAGCAAATTAGGGTAAAAAATACTGGGATATATTGTATATAGTCATCTAAAACAAATATATTGTGATATGATATTTGGTCCATATTACTCAGCCCTAGCATCATGTCGGATTTGGTGAGGAAAAGAAAAAGAGGGAGGGACAGAACAAGAGTCAAGTTTAGACCGTCTTTTTCTGGCTGGAGTGAATCACAGTTAAGGTAAGATGCAAAATGGATGCTAGTTTAGCCGTCGATATGGGACGTCACTGAGAAAACTGCTAGAAGTTCCGTTGTGGGTCTTTAAATGCAGGAACCGGGGCATAAAAAGTGCCAGGGAAGAAATTTTAACCCCAAAAAGGTTTCTGGTACCTTTAGGGGACTTTGAACCAACCCTTAACCCGTTTCCACCAGCGGGGATGGATTTATTTTTGCGTTTCCAAAAGCAAAAACTGGGAAGGGTACAAATCTCACTGATCTCATCCACTAAGGCGAAGCGTGACACACTACAATCCACTGACTGGTTGAAAGCCACAACACGAAGAAATAATGCAAACTGCAGGATGTCAGCTGTTCTCATCCTTCGTTTCTGTGTCACGTTCTTCAGTATAATAAAAAGCTCGCTATAATAAATCACGCGGATATGTAGCTGATGCAGCTATCCCTCTCCGGCTGATACCCCACCTACCGGGTAAAGGTAAAATGGCTGTGGTGAGATTAGGATTTACTGAACCAGAAACTACCTAACTATCCCAGCTCAGAAGCGGATCGTGAAGGACTTTAACCTACAGCACTGAATTTTTTGATTGGTCGAGCAATTCTAGGAGTTTTATTCCACCTTTCTGTATCTGTGACATCATGCTTAAAAGCCACAATATCTCACAATCTTAAGTTGTACTGCAAGAGGAGTTGTTGCCATGATATTCAAATTCAGATATTCACTTTAGAAGCTCCAGAATAAATGAAGACAAGAAATCTGTTCAATCAGAGCAAAAAACATGTATCTGAGTTTCTTTCACAGCATTTAAACTCAAATAAAGACACCCAAAACTCCTTACAAATGTGCAACATTAAGATTGTGAATGAGTAAAGCTGAAGCTGGCCTCATGGTGTCCAGGCTCTGTAGTGGTCTTACCTGATCTACCCTGAACCTCAGACCTCACTGAAAATAGACCCAGGGCGGGAATAATCTTTCAACTCCTGGGAGAGAAACCCGGCTGTTAAAGTTAATCTGTAACGTCACTATTTGACCAAAACTGATGTTACAGATTAACAAGCGTAGTTTCATTTAATGGTTAAAATCAATGTTTGGTTGTGAAACGGAGTCCTGTTAGACTGAACTGTTGAGAAATACTCGTCGCATCACCAGGAGTTGAAAGACTTGGCTTTAGTCATTAATGATGTCTAGTGTAGATTCTTGACCAAAGTCAAAACCTTTATGAAGCTCTGAAGTCTGTTTAACAAAAGTAAACAAAGTTATGAGTCTTAGAGTAGTTTTACAAACGGTAACAGCTACACCTAATGTTAAAAGATTTTATGAGAGGAGGAGGAGATCAAATATGAAAGGAGGAAATAAGACACTGGGAATACTTAACCCTGTAGGTTTTGGGTCAGCAAAGGTCTGCTTCTGTGGAGGAAACAACCCTCCAAAGGACTCTAGCTTCCTTGGATTATTTAGCTAAATGATAAAAGTACAACAGAGTTGATTTTCACTTTACTTCCTTGACTTCCCAGTCTGTCCCAGTCTGGCTGCAAAACCCCACCACATGCGGTCCATGAGGAACTTGCTGTGGTCTGTCTAGATCGGCTCATATGGACCACATCTGACCCACACAGCACTTGCCAGAGCTGCGCAGCCCAGATTAGGCTTAAATGTGTCAGTGTTGGCCCCAACAGATCAGCTGGGTTACAGACCTCTAGCTGTTCATGCTGGCAGGCCTCCATGCTGCTTCCTCAACACAATTTAGAAAATTGATTTGTCTTCAAAAACTGTATCATCATCTATGGACAAAGACCGGGTTCACTGCAACACCAGACCAGATGAGCTACAGAAAGTGAAGGAATACCCCAACAGAATACCATCTAGCTGCTGGACAGCATGATGGGTCATCAACCAGCAAACTAGTTAATGAGGTGCAAAATTCAGCCACAAACTAAGAAGCAGCTGACTGACTTCCTCCTTCCCCTGGTCCTCGCATACAGGACCAAAGTTTGCAGATAAGCAACACTTTGTTTTCTATATTACTTCTGGGAGGTGAAGTCCTGCCAGTTTGGCTCCAGTTGAACTGGTTTAAACCTAGGCCAGGCCAAACAGAACCAAGGTTCAGAGACTCCAGAACCAGAACTGGTATCTGTGTGAAAGCACTAAGTTCAGACAGGACTCTGCAGGTTTACCTCAATATGGTCAAATAAAGAGTTCCCCAGTTTAGCTGTTCATCCCTGACATAGACCCAGTTCCACTTCCTGTTTTCATCCCTACCCCTTGGCCCTAGCACTTGAAACTAGGGGTTGAATTATTCCCCTAACAAATGGGACAACCCTTTGAAATCATCATGCGTCACCAACAGTCGTCCGTGGTGCAGTAAACTGACATCACCGCTGTTTCCGGGAGAGTTCACGATGCCGTCTGCTGCAGCAATAATCTCCCTTTCCTGCGCGACAGCATTATTTTTTTGCTTTGGGCTGAAAAATGTAAAAATGAAAGGAAAAGAAGACGCCTTCGACTTAAGCTTAACGTTAACATTACAGAAATGAGCAGATGCACGCAACATAGCGAAACTAGTACAATTGGAATAAAACTTATACATTAAAGTGCCCCTAAAATAGCGATTTTCATATTTTACAAAAAAACACTCACATTTTTGTGTTTCTTTGGCTGCTGCTCCAGATTTCCTCGCTGTTTTGCCCGTATATTGCATGAAATTGTGGGTAACATCATACCACTCGTTTTCTAGCGTGCCCCTGGAAAATCGCAGTTTTGAGGGCCAGATAGTCCTTCCCCCTCTCCCTCAGTCTGAACCACAATCGGGACACCACTACCCCTTCACATGAACAAGCAAAACAAAGGCTTAAGCCCAGTTTCCGCCAGTGGGTCTGGGTCGGGTCAGTCTGGGCTGGACAGCAACTGTCCCCTTACCCTGGAGATGGAGTATTAACCGGATAGCGCTACTATGTGATCGAGTGACATCATCGCAATGCAACGCCTTTTAACCAAGGCACAATGAGACAGAAACAAAGGGGTCATCACTGCTTTGTTTTTACGCCAGGTCACGCGGGAAGTGACTTATTTTTCTACCAAAAGCTCCACCTCTTTGGTCCAGATCAGTACCCCCACGGAAGGGTATCAAAAAAGAAGGACGGATCGGATATAAGGGTACACATCTCAGTTTTTAATCTGTGAAGACGCTCAAAAAACGCGAACAGACCGACCCGCTGGTGGAAACAGCGCTTTAGGGCCAAGGCTAGGGGGGAACTGGAATTCACCTATAGTGTCCTTTGTAAAATCCTCACCTCAAAAAGTCAGAATTTTCCATTTAAATGGTTTAAATACAGCTCTGCGAGCAACATGCCCATTTTACAGTGAACATTTTGTGCCTTTCCACTGAAACATACATTCTGAACTCCACCTTCCTGGAGTCCCTTTGTATGATATTGACACGGCTTTTCAACAAGCCTTTCCACACACATGCTGGGGCCTCTTTCAAGGAAGCAAAAGGAGCGGCTCTGACGAGACTTGAAAATCCAGAGACATGGAAGACAATCAGGAGCACGTCCTCTGTTGGTCAGATTCCAGGTAACAGGACAAGATGGAGGATATCTGTGCTGCATGTGCACGCCTGTGTACGGGTGCGGGGGAAGGGCATCTGCCTTGAAGGGAATGGCATAACATCACATTGATGCTGCGTATCTACTTGTCAACCTGCAGAGGCCAGCGAGCCCTCAGACAGCCGATGGAGGTTGGCCAGTTCGCCCACGCAGGCAGACGACAGACACACGTGCATGAATACACACAAACACGACATCCTTTGCTGGAAGTATGCGTTGCTGCACAAAATGTGTAATGAATGATTCATACACCTGTCACACAACTGCACACAGTATGAAAACATGTAATTAAAATGTATATTGGAGTAAAATACATCCAGTACTGTACGAGGCCGTTAACCACCCGTCATCTGTTCACTCTGAGACCGGAAAATACTCACAGCAACTCACGACTACCTGCAAACAAACGGGAATAAAGTAAAAAAAAGCTGCTCAAACTAGTCTGAAGTCTTCAGGACCAGTTCTACAGGATCCTTGAAGGACTTTTTCCAAAGTTCTTTTCTGGATGTTTCTGCTTTTTGTTCTGTTTTCTGTCCTGATGACCCCACTTCAATAATGCTGAGGTCCAGGTTCTGGAGAGGATCTATCCCTCCATCAGACCTGTAGAGGTCCAGGTTCTGGGGAGCATCCATCCCCCCATCAGACCTGTTGAGGTCCAGGTTCTGGGGAGCATCCATTCCTCCATCAGACCTGTAGAGGTCCGGGTTCTGGGAAGGATCCATCTCTCTGTCACACCTGTTGAGGTCCAGGTTCTGGGGAGCATCCATCCCTCCATCAGACCTGTTGAGGTCCAGGTTCTGGGGAGCATCCATCCCTCCATCAGACCTGTTGAGGTCCAGGTTCTGGGGAGCATCCATTCCTCCATCAGACCTGTAGAGGTCCGGGTTCTGGGAAGGATCCATCTCTCTGTCACACCTGTTGAGGTCCAGGTTCTAGGGAAGGATCCGCCCCTCAGTCAGACCTGCAGAGGTCCAGGTTCTGGAGAGGATCCATCCCTCCATCAGACCTGTTGAGGTCCAGGTTCTGGGGAAGGATCCATCCCTCCGTCAGACCTGTAGAGGTCCAGGTTCTGGGAAGGATCCGTCCCTCCGTCAGACCTGTAGAGGTCCGGGTTCTGGGAAGGATCCGTCCCTCCGTCAGACCTGTAGAGGTCCAGGTTCTGGGAAGGATTCATCCCTCTGTCACACCTGTAGAGGTCCAGGTTCTGGGGAAGGATCCATCCCTCCATCAGAGCTGTAGAGGTCCGGGTTCTGGGAAGGATCCGCCCTCAGTCAGACCTGCAGAGGTCCAGGTTCTGGAGAGGATCCATCCCTCCATCAGACCTGTTGAGGTCCAGGTTCTGGGGAAGGATCCATCCCTCCGTCAGACCTGTAGAGGTCCAGGTTCTGGGAAGGATCCGTCCCTCCGTCAGACCTGTAGAGGTCCGGGTTCTGGGAAGGATCCATCCCTCCATCAGAGCTGTAGAGGTCCGGGTTCTGGGAAGGATCCGTCCCTCCGTCAGACCTGTAGAGGTCCAGGTTCTGGGGAAGCATCCATCCCTCCATCAGAACTGTAGAGGTCAGGGTTCTGGGGAGGATCCGTCCCTCTGTCAGACCTGTAGAGGTCCGGGTTCTGGGAAGGATCCATCCCTCTGTCAGACCTGTAGAGGTCCAGGTTCTGGGAAGATCCGTCCCTCTGTCAGACCTGTAGAGGTCCAGGTTTTGGGGAAGGATCCGTCCCTCTGTCAGACCTGTAGAGGTCCAGGTTCTGGGAAGGATCCGTCCCTCCATCAGAACTGTAGAGGTCAGGGTTCTGGGAAGGATCCGTCCCTCTGTCAGACCTGTAGAGGTCCAGGTTCTGGGAAGGATCCGTCCCTCTGTCAGACCTGTAGAGGTCCAGGTTCTGGGAAGGATCCGTCCCTCTGTCAGACCTGTAGAGGTCCAGGTTCTGGGAAGGATCCATCCCTCTATCAGACCTGTAGAGGTCCAGGTTCTGGGAAGGATCCGTCCCTCTGTCAGACCTGTTGAGGTCCAGGTTCTGGGGAAGGATCCGTCCCTCCGTCAGACCTGTAGAGGTCCAGGTTCTGGGGAAGGATCCGCCCTCCCGTCAGACCTGTAGAGGTCCAGGTTCTGGGAAGGATCCGTCCCTCTGTCAGACCTGTAGAGGTCCAGATTCTGGGAAGGATCCTTCCCTCCATCAGAACTGTAGAGGTCCAGGTTCTGGGAAGGATCCGTCCCTCTGTCACACCTGTTGAGGTCCAGGTTTTGGGGAAGGATCCATCCCTTCATTAGTCCAATTTCTGGGTCATGTGACATACCTCAGTCTCTTCTCCTGTTTCAGACAGCCCCGTTTCCATGGAGACCATTTCTGAAAAGGCTTTGGCCAACAGGAGATGGATCAGCTGAAGGTCCAGATGTCGGTGGACCCCCTTGAAAACGAGTTGGCTCATCTAAAGAGGCTCATCTAAATAAAGTCGTCTCAGCTCCATCTCTCAGGTCCTGGTTCAGGTCTTCGCTGTAGACGTTTCTGTCTAACACGTGTTCGGTTCCTGTTTCACGCTGAGATTTGCAGTTTCCAGCTCGTTGAAAATCCCCCTTGTTGCTAAAATCTGATTTTCTGCCAAACTGTCTGTTCTTTGCTGGTTTTCCCCTTAAAGCTTGTGTATTAATATTTTTCAAATGATATTGCAATTGTGTTGACTCTTGTTTTATTATTTAACTAATATATTTTTTTCCCGTTTTATGTTTTAACATCCTTTTGAGACAAAGCTGGAAATAAACCTTGGCTATAATCTGGCATGTTTACATTCATATTTCATGTAATGTTAATTACGTTGCCTTGTCCTGTCTAAATAAATAACTGAAATGGATGAAACTAAAGAAATGGGAATAAACAATGCATCTTTGAGACAGGCTGCTGGTAACAAAGAGCCTAAAGACCCAATTTAAAATTGGTTCTTTGCCCAGTAGTTAATATGTCAACACTGGTTCATCCCTTAAGTTGGGATCCTTATTTATGATTGAATTATTTATAGGTTGGAGTTAAAAGACATAAACAAAATGGTTGGGTACCAGGACTGGACTGAAAAGGGGTTAAAAGCAGAAAATGTCCAAAGATAAACTTAGGGAGGGCCTCAGAAAGCTGGAAACCTGTTGATCAGTGTCAGTTTTAAACCAGGTTTGATGGCTTGGAGGTAAAATCTATAACGATGAGGACTGGTTTGTGATGTTTGCACGGCGTCGTACGCGAGTATAAAACATGGATAAAAGCACTCGGAGAGCACAGACCTCCGCCAAGCAGCTCATGTCCCCCTCATATGACATGTGACTTACAACAAAAACTTATACTCCTGCATTCATTTAATGTACATCATTGGATTCCTTGACCACGAAAACATACCAGTAGCATCTGGAATCATGCTTGTATCACTATTACTTCAATGGTTATTTTCAAAAATCCATATTTCCATAATGGCGGTTTTCTTCTGGATCTAGCTCCGTTGCTATTGAAGATGCGTCAATTCCTGATTCAGCAGAGTCTCGGCTACAATTTGGTGATAGTTGCATGTCCGTATCATCATTTGTTACCTTTGTGCATTGAAAATTCCAACGACTCCCTTATTTTTGTGTGTTTCGGGATCATAGTGTCCGGAATAACTTTCGAAACATTATTGAACTCATTGAGATCCTTTCTTGTAATTTTTTTTACCAAACACTTTGGCCATTTGTATGGAATTACATGCAAAAATTCCAAAATTTTGGCCCATCTCACAATGACAAAGAATCCAATGACAAAGAAAAATTCAGAGAGGGACCCAACTGCAGTCGCGGTACGTCGCCATATATCCAACCCACACCGGAAGTCCCAATCGGAAGTTTCCATTTCATGTAACTTACTAAAATCTAACCCTGACCCTGACCCTTCTCCTAACCCTAACCACCCGACTACACCATACGCATCTGTTTGCAAGTCGCAGATAGTTACTCTTGGCGGTATTTAACTAACTTCCGCATGAGACTTCCTGTATGGATTGGATGTATAGCGGCACCCTTGTCAGTCATTGTAACTGCAGTTAGGTACTCTTGAAAATTCCTGAATCCAGAAGGTGATCCAGATCACCACCCAAATTTTATGGGTCCGTCCTTGACTGAGGCACACGGCAGGTGAAAATTTCAGGTCAATCCGTCCAGAACTTTTCCGTAAAGTTGCTGACAGACAAACGAACGCTACCAAAAACATAGCCTCCGTGGTGGAGATAAAGAGCATTTTTACCTTGTTGGTGAGCAACTGGCACACTTGAGGGACGTAATCAATTAGACATCCTCCGCTGGGAAACGCCGGGATATGAAGTGCTGAAGAGCCTCCCAGAGCACTGATGAGAGCAAGAAAACAACAGTCAGCCTAGAAATTCTCATTATTACTGTACATTATATATCACACATTAAATGAGATCTATTTTAAGACACTTTAATGGCTGGAGGACCAATTCTGGACTGTGCATGGATGCTTGACTTTATGTAAGCAAATGTTAACTACAGAGCAAAACAAATCCAATATGAAGCACATTAACATTTGCTGCTATGTACCTGAAATTGAGGAATTAAAAAAAAGAAAGGGGTGAGTCATGCCTGTGGCATCTTCTTCATTCTCCTTCACTTGTTCAGTTATTATTTTGACATCCTTCTGATTTAATCCTGCAGCACAGCTCCATTAGTGATTAGCGCATGCTTATTTAATCAGGAAATCTGCTGCTGCAGCTCTCCAGTGACTAACCAAGCGGAGTAGTCACTCCCTCATTTTTTTCTGATGTGGGGCAAAAACAGAGGGAATACCCTGAGGATGGGTTAAAGGTCTTAAGAAACCGCTTTAATGCTTTAAATGCTCATTTTAAGACACATAAAGAGAGGGTTTCTTCCTCTGCTTTCTATTTTTATTTCACTCTTCATTACAGCAGAACAGTCACATGACATTTAGAAACGCTGTTTTGTCTTTTGAAAATCAATGCTGAAGTGGCCGTTTACAAGGTTAAGCATGGATAATGCATGCACATAGCATACATCATGCAACATCATGTCAAATGTCAAAGATATAGTGTATTCAGGGTTGCAAGGCTTTAGGCTTGTTCTTTAGAAAGTCTTCCACATAACATGATAATGTAAAGGTGAAACATGGCAACTTGCAACTTGCAAACATGAACCCACCAGTTTTATCATGTCATCTGTGCACAACCAGGAATTTTTTTCCATAATGCATAAAATATCTCCCATATTTTCTCACCGTTGTGACCTGAGAGGCTGTGACAAACACAAAAAGTATTGTGCAAAACTGAAAACTCCAGTTCCAAAGAAAGACTGTGGGAGTTTGAAGAAGGTGGAGCTGCTCGTGATGCGTTTTACTGTATATAGATAAGCTGAAACCACAAATATTTCTGTGAAAACAATGTTTAAACAGAAGTCAGAGAAGGTTCAGCAGGGTCAGAGTTGGCCTGACAGGTTTAATCTGAATTAAGTCACAAACAGAAGCATCTTAGTAATGACGGGTGAAAATGCTCCATAAAGATTCAAGTGTTGGATATAGAACAGCTGTCATTAACTGGTCGCAGCTGAATATTAATAAGGTCTTGTTCCCAGGGAAGCAGTGCATGTCATGAAGCCATTTTCATTATCACAATCATTTTTTTCAAGAACTCCAAAGCCACCATTTACAGTCGGCTTTGTGCACATAATTAGCATTAGCCTGCACATTCTGCCATGCACCAACAAACAGTCGATTGAAAATGGCTTACAGCTACAAGGAGAGAAGCCTTTGAAAATGAAAGACTAAATGATGCCCATCTATCCACCCACAGATCTAAGAATAGCTCTGTATCATTCAGATGGAAATGCGGACAGAGGAACAAAATAGACGGCTGTGTGTTCGTCATTCATTTGTGTCAGTGGCAGGCATCCGAACAAATGTGATGCTTTTTAGATTTCAGTGGTTGTGCCACTAAAAAATACTCATGAACAGAGGCTGGTTAGGCACCAACGTTTACGTCTCCAGACATCCAAAACTTAAGCATCCTGAAATAAAGACAGATGGAACGGTTCTCTCTGCATACATCGGTTCCACAAAAAAACCAAAGCATCATCTATTCAGCTCATTTCCAACCAGCCTGCCAGCAGATTCACATCTAGATCCGTTTGAGACGACTTCCTGCAACTTTACTGCCTTTATCTTCAATTTAAAGCCAAACAGAGTCTGAGAGGAAGATATTTGAAAGCAATAAATAGAAATAAGGATTATTAAGCCATATTTGGGCCTAAATTGATATTCAAAACAATATAAGAATAAAACAGAAAAGCTTTGTGCTATATTTCAATCCTGGCTTCAGTTTTGAAGGATAATTTGAACAATGCAAGGCGTCTAATTTGAGTCCATTGTCTCCTACGCAATGTCTGCTTTCTCCAAACAAAAATAATCACACAAAAGTGGTGAAATTAAAAAGGATTATGACAGCAAATTAACTTTATTTTTTAAATTTGGGGCGATTTACATGTTTGAAAAATTATTTGAGCTCCATTTCTATATATTTTTAAACATCTTTAACAGGTAACGAGTTTTCTGTGATAAAGAGGAAATGTAGCTTAGCCTTGTGCTAAAGGTTACCTTTTAAAAAAACTTCCCCCAATATTTACCAAAAATCTCAATTTGCAGTGGTATGAAGAAGTTTGGGCACACTTGAAAATTCCCATTCCATTCTTTTCATTTATAATCTTCATATGTTTGAATCAGCAGCTTCATTTTGATCTACCAAAATAAGTGATTGACAGTAATGTTTTAGTAGTAAAACTTGGATTTATTGGACAAACATGAAGTGCAACATGGATCAAAACAAAATTAGACTGGTGCAAAAATGTGGGCATCCTTATTTTGTTGATTTGAGTACATGTAAGTACTGTACTTAGCACTGGTTAACTGGAACACAAACTGGCTTGATGAGCTCATCAAAGAAAATAATGGAAATCTTTATGGGTGCTCAAACTTTTTTTTTTATAGGGTGACTGAAAAATTTACAACCCCAATTCCAAAAGAGGTGGCCGTGTAAAATGTAAATAAGAACAAAATGGGAGTCTCATTAACCCATATTTGATTCCCAGTAGATCAAAAACAACCAATCAGATGTGGGAACTGACATTTTACCATTTATGAGAAAATATGAGCCGTTTGTGAATCTGATAAAAGATAAAAGGCACCGTCAGACTGACTTTTACTTGCTGGAAAGAGCTCCGAGAAGAGGCGGGATGCAAGACTGATGTTGAATTAGCCATTGTTGGGAGAGGGGGTGCTCACAAAACTGATATTACCTCGCTGATGGTTTTTACTGTCATTTCAGAGATGTGGGGACTTCCTGGTAGGGGTGTAGGAAAATATCAATATATATCAATTTTGCAACACAAAATTTTGTGATATATCATATTTATATCAAAAAGCACTGTGTCGATATTTTTTCTAACAAAATCTTGCGAGATCTTCTTGTCCCTTTACAAAACGTCACCAGATCTTGTTCCATCAGCATTATACCAGTATGTATAAAAGTCCCTGTTATTGTGGAAGAACTTCATATCCCAGCATTCCTTTCAGAGTCATGTGACTACGGTGCAGCTGCTGCTGCTACAGACTGATTTGCTTATTGTTAGGTTTGTAAGCTACAGTTTTCACAGTTTCAATGAATGGAACTAATTTTCTCAATACATCTGATTTATTTTGTCCAGATTTTGAAAAATGTAGACACTCTGTCCAGTCAGAGACATTTATTGTGTAACTGATGTTTTTAGTTTTCGGTTCAATCAATTAAATCCAAGTAAATAGAACGCTCACAAGATGACACCAAAATCACTATCCCTTTTAAACCTTTCAGAAAATTATGTTTTTTGGTATTTCTCCCTACCGAGCGTGGCAACCTACAACGAAGAGCCAGTTGTCTGTTGGGAACGTCACCAGGAAGGAGGTTGAGTTACAACCGAAACTGTCAGCGAGGTAAAATCAGTTTTGAAATTTGTCTTATAAAAAAAAAAAAGTACCTGGATTTTTATGTGGAAGATTAAATTAACATCATTAATGAAATCTGTCAACGTAGTGCGACTGTGAAAGTGAACAAGAGCCTCAGAGCACCCTGAATATCATGTAAAACGTACCAAAGTCCTCATGATGATATACTGATTTCTGGCACAGCAGGCGTGTAAATCACCAGTTGGATCATTTTCTGATACAAGCGTTCAGTGAATCCTGCAGTGCACGTTTCATTTTGCACAACAGGGAGCAGAGTCGGTGAAACGGTCCTGAAAAGAAGCCGTTTCTTCAAGAATGAGTGTTCTCAGACTCAGTAAGTGCTTTTAACTGATCCTCCTGTGGGTGGACTCAGAATCTAAACATGATGATGTTTTACTCTCCAAGTGGCACCCTGAAGAGTCCCCGCTTCAGTGTCGGCTGGTGACACCACTCTCAACACTACCCACACAATCTGGAGTCATCTGCAGACATGCTGCCGAACACAAACCCTCTGAGCAATGCAAGCTACTGTATGACATATTTACTGTAGAGTGTGTACATGCATGCATGTAAACATGCAGACACTCATGCTGTACAGTGACAGGGCTGCCCGTGGCTTCATCAAACGGGGAGATTATCTTCTGTGACTCAGGTGGATGGTGACGAAGCTCAGTTTGTTTGTTTATGTGTGTGAGAGAAGTGTGTGTGTGGCAGTCGGGCAGTGACAGCGTGAGAGCAGATAAAGGCTCAATTGGAAGGCGGGCGGCCGTGATTCATTATCAAAGTGAAAGATGAGGCAAAGAGGAACTGCTTGGAGATTCAAATGCAGCTTCAGAAGCACAACATTTCCATTTTGATTGCCTTCATCATTTCCCGAAGCCCGAGGGCTACAGTCTGCTTCTAACTGCTTGGACCACATAAATATCCTGGGCTTCCTCTGAGAGTGGACAAGGCACCTCTGGCCTACGGCAACGGGGTTTTGTGACCTCGCTCCCCCACAGTATGAGACGACGGTCTCGGCCTGTCAGTGCTGGAATTATGCAGATTCTTTGTACATCAACCATTTGGATAAAATCAAATTAACTAAAGCTTTAGCCAGAACTGCTAGAGACTCCTGATAAGCTTCAAGCAAATTTAGCTTGATCACCTTCCAACCAGCAGTAGATGCATGTGACGGCATGGTTTGATCTACAGGTTTCCCTGCTGCAACACACCTGACTTGTTATTATTAAGAAAATAGCTCATTTTCTAATGATCTTGCAATGTAATTTATGAGATTTTCTATTTAATCTTCCTCTTTATTATACAAATTTACTCTAAAATACTAATAGTCTTCCTTAATGTCCCTGCACATTTCAGATCAGTTCTTTTTCTCAAAAAAGATCCATTGCAACCAATAACCGTTTCTTCCCGACCACTTCATTTATTTAAAACCTTTTTTTTTTTTTTTAACAAGGTTGCATGACCCATCACTGAAGAAATACCAAAATAATTACACTCCCACAACCTTTCTTCATATTTGAGATGTGTCCCTGAGGATGAATGCTGCTTCTTTCAACAAGTATAACTACTTTCTTGTACCAGAACAAATCCATTTTCTTTCTATCTGCAAAAGAATCAATGACCAAAACCTCTCTCTTTGTCCAGGTGGCTTTAGCAAGGTTCTAAGAGAAATGTTTGCATTGATTTTCTTACATTATTCTTACTAACAAGGATGGTGGCAATATTAAAACAAGCTTTAGAAAAGAGAATGGTTTTATAGTTCTGCAAGAAAATACAACTGGATCATATACTGTAACAAGACAATGATGGTAAACAGATGGTTAAATAAGGGGTATAAATGGTCGTCTTACACTACTTTTGTTTTTACCTTTATATTTCACTTTAAAAGTGGTTTACCTGCCTTGTTTGGTGTCGTTCTTTTAAGCACACCCTCACCAATATGATTTTACAGTTATTTTTTTCATTGTTAACACAGTTTGCCTAAAACCATAAAAAAAAAAAAACCCATACAATTCAGGTAGAAAAAACTTAGATTTTTCATTGTAAAAACCACAAACTTATTTCACAAACCATTTTTATAACTTAGAATGCAAATATGAGTAGTTAGTTTTAAAAAATATTTGGAAAAATTGGCCATCAAAAAAAAATAATAAAATGCAACAAAGTCTAAGGCGTGTTTTCAAACTATTTACAAAACCATCAATAATCACCATAAGATTCCACAAATATTAATTGTGCCAATCCAAAAAGATGGTTCCTGTCCATCACAACACAGAAAGGACATTACAGGTCAGATATTTCCAGGCTGTGTTAGTCCTCCTGTCCAACTGGAGGCAGCCCTTCAATCTTATTTTGATTCATTTTTGGTTACTTTAGCCACTTCTCCTCTTCCTCAGCAACCAAATGCATCGTGTTGTCACATAATTTTCTTATTGGTTGATGTGTTGCATTTTTCTCCCAACAGTAAAGAGGTAGTTAGGTTTTTGTGAGGCTTTTTTGTTTACCAGCACTTTCCATAGAATTTGCCATTTTTACCGTTTTTTTCCTTCACCAAACGCGCATGAAACATGAATGTAATATCAGTTGGAAAACTAGGTTGTACATTTTATATCATAACTCTGGTTATATTTGGTCTATTAACACGATTTGAGAACTGATTTATAGTTTGAAGTCTTCACTATCCAGAAAGTTTGGAATGGTGTCTCTCTGTCGCTGCCTTTAGCTGCTATGTCATCTTAAATCGGACATGCAATTTGGACACACCGGCGCGTCAATGGCCCCAGAGGTTTAAACCACTTAGAGGCAGGGTGTTTTCCAGGAGCTTTTTTTTTTTTTCCTTCACACCCCAACTGCAGCCAATTAATTAAATGCTCTGACACAAAAATAAAAAATTTAGCCACCTGTGGAACAGACAGGACTGAAAAAACCCAATCCAATCGTCTGAGATCCAACCGATGAAAATGAAAATAAAATTGATCTTTGAACAAGAGTTTAGATTTTAGAATTTGTCAAAAAAAAAAAAAATCCTGAGATTTTTTTTAAATGAGTTTTTTCCACTTTTGGCTGAAAGTAAGTTAAAATGCGTTTTTGTCGAGGGAAAAGTCAGTTGTGCCCAAACATGTAGCCGTAAACCCAACAACGTAATTGAAAATGAGCTTGTGTGCCGTGTAACAGTTTTTTTTTTTTCTTTCTCCTCCCCCCCCCCCTCTCCCCTCCTCCCTTTTGGGCCCACCCCCCCCCCCCCCCCCCCAGATTTCCAAGTTCAAGAGGATAAATAAATGGTGGTGATAAACAGCTGCGACAACAAACTTTTCATTCATTGCAACTTCAAATAAAACTTTGTATCGTCAATTATGGGTGAGCACATTGTCCACAACAATGGACAATGTGCAACTAATTTAAAGAAATAGCATAAATAGTCCTCATAAGCATCTCCGATGCAGTGCCTTTTCACATCACATGTAAATGCCATTTTCAGTAAAAACATGTATCAGGTGAACGATAAAAAGATCTCCATCAAATTTTGGTTTGTAGTTACAACCACATTTTGACTGTGCATGTTATTTTAATAAAGTCTGTGTTGTGTTTTACATCAAAAAATGTGTTTGATGCAGTTTTTCCCCTTTAAAAGAAAAAAAAACTTCCCCTTTTCACTACGTTTATGTGTCCACGGATTATAAAAAGCCACTAAAATGTCAAATACATTTATAACCTCAAAGTCAGACTATTTTTGCTGGCTTCAGTGAAGACATTTAGCAACAAGTCCTACATAATTACCAGCGTAATTTAAGATGTCGGGGCGTCTCAGCTCCCGATAACAAAGAAGCATCACAAAACTGAGTTTACACAGGAAAACACAAACATCAGGAGACGGGGAGGAAGAGGAGGCAGCAGCGTGCGAGGAAACCTTTGCTCTGACATCTTTGACTGTGGAGAGGGTTGCCAGGTTGGGGGAGAGTTTATTTCATCAGACAGACGATTTCTGAGTGTGACAAGATGTTCACAAAACCTTGAAAAATATCTGATTGAAATGCAGCGATTTTCAAAGACCATAAACACCTCTACAGACCCTGGAGAAGGGACACACACACACACACATAAAGAAAGTGTACACCCACACAGGAACACACTTGCACGCACACACAGGCACCTAAAGGCAAATGCAGATACACAAACATTAGTGCACTGCAGCCTAAAACTGTCTCTCTGTGTTGATTTTTCTGGGCTCCTAAATCTAGTTTGGGGGCAGAGACGGTGCCCACTCGATTCTTTTATGCAATGCAGCAGGTTTTTCTGGGGGAAGGAGAGATGTATCCAGCTCGTCTCATGGGCACAGCAAAATCAGGTAAACGAGAAGTGAGAGTGAAAATGAAAAGAGCAGCGAGTCTGCTTATAAAACGCTCGGAGAGGGAGGCTGAAATTAGGAGGGAATCAAAGTCTCTGCAGATAAGTGCTTCTTAATGACGACTCCACGGCCAAATTAAACACAGACTTCTGATGAAAGCTGCAGTGACACAAACTCATTACTTACTCAAATCTTTCATTATCGCAGGTACAGCTTCAATGAGCCGTGCTAATGAGCATTTCTGTTGCTGCAGGTAACTGCTGGATGGGGACATTACCTTCTAGCACAAATCCTGTGGTTGCTGAATATTTGCTCTCAGGTTCATGCAAATACAACATGACAGCACACATGTTTTAAAGCCTTAAAAGTCACCGAGTATTTTGAGTTGCATGAAGAGGATGCAATTCAACACGTTTTACAGCCAGTGACATTTTGTGCAGGAGTGGTATTTCTTAACTCTGCTCCAGCACAGCTATTCATCATCATTTGGTCTCCATTAAGCCGAACAGAGCTCTCTCTGCTTTGTTTGTAGTCTCTGTCTGGAAGCAGCCTGACTGCTCTCATTAGCAGCATTTTCAGCTGATACGGGAAGCTTTTCTTTGCCAAAAATGGTAATAAAAACCAACTACAGACCAAAGGAGCAGCACCAAACTGATAAAACAAGTTGATAGCGACTTGGGATCAGCTAATAAAGCGATCATTCAGCAATCAGAAGTTCAGTTCATCCCTATGTATGTCCTGTCTTCAGGGTGTTTTCACAAAATGTTGCAAGTGAACAAAACATGAGCAAGATCTCCTCGCAGCTTATTAACATCTTTTAAAAATGTTTATTCTGGTTTATCACATCTAAACTGAGAAATTCCCCAACTACCATTGGTTGCTTCAAAATTAAAACCAACACCATACGTGGAGAACGGGTACAGATTACATAAGCCGCATCAGTAAGATCCTTCCAATTCCTTTCCAGACAGGATAGGATTGTATTTTTATTTAATTGTGATGTTATTTTTGTTCTTTCAAACATCCTCAATAAGCTTTCAAAACTAAAAATGGACCTGGTTTCAAGAACTTGGCTTATTTCCATTGTATAATGTCCAAGTACGGTATTTGATTTGACAAACACTAAAAAGTAAAAAGGATGTTTGAAATGAAATGAATAAAAAATACCTTTTTTTTAATCCCAGGAGGGAAATTCAATATTATCATAGGCTGTCTCCTTTTTTTTATACATTTATTTTTTATGTTTATGTCAGGTTTTTTTTTTTTTTTTTTTGAAGGTTTTTCAGTCCATGTAAATAAACAGCAGTTGTTTAAACCACCTCACAGAACATCCAGTCTCTTATTGGTGTTATGATCATTTAGTAGACGTTACTGATTGTCATTAGTTCCTCGTGCAACTTGTAACACATCACACTAACACTTTCTCAGTGATTTTTGACCATTTTCAATAATGTTACGTGTCTCATTTAAGCCTAACATTTGATTTACCTCATGTCATACGTTTTAGTACTAGGTTTGCCAAATTTCTAAGCAAGCTTGGCTGATATCAATGTCAATGTGAAAACTGCAGATAACTGATTGGCCACCTGTGAGCCAAACAACAACATGTGCACAATCCTGAACACAGAAAGTGGTGCACTCTCACTACAAATCTGCTGGCACGAGCTGCATGAGATCAATGTGAATGGACGGGAAGACCAAGACTGCAAACTGAACAGAATAAAATGCAATTAGTGCAGTTTTCCACAAAGATATAGACAACAAATTTGATCCGAGCATGGATTTATCTGTGGGAAGAAAAAGTAAGCCCTGTTTGCCGTGAAGAAACCAGAACAGAATAAGGGAGGGTGAAGAGAGGTGGAGTTTTAGATGTTTTTAAGCATCTACACGACCCATAAAAATCCAAGAAGGTAAAGTTATTACATATTTTCCTATTACACAGCCTGATCACATACAACTTAAAGGAGAACTCAGTAACTTTTTTACCTCAATAAATGCTTTTCGGAATCCCCGTGGGGCTAAACAAAGTGTTTACGGAGCGATTCAATGTGCCCCCCCCCTCCCGCCGGGGCCTCTGGCCTGCGAGCTGCTAAAAACAACTTTGCCTGCGTCGACCCGAGCAGAACTTGCGACAACAGAAACCGCTGTACGGTACTCAGGTCCCCTATCTACCGAGCTGCTTCCAGCTCTGATTTTAACCAGACTACCAGCTCTGATCTGAACCAGACTACCAGCGCTAATTTGAAGAAAACATTTCTTTATCTTCCACCACCTAAACACGGCTCCTGGCTCTCATAACCAACTCTTTGCTGGACCAGAGTGATTCACGTAGCTTGCGCTGCCTGGGCGCCGGGTGAAGCATCACTGCTTCAGGCTCAATAATCACTTGTCACGTCCGCAAAAAGTAAATAAAAGTTTGTATTCTTACCTGCTACCCGCCAACACCAGTGAAAAATATAATCCACGGCATATTTACCCGCAAATCGCGGGTAAAACGTCCCGTTTCAAAAAATACAGGCCTTTGCTTTGAGCAGAGGGAGACGAGGTGCTGCTACCAACGCAGCAAAGTAGCATCAACAAGCTAGAAAACGCTTAGAAATATATCCAGCGATCAAAATAGAGGAAAGACAGGTAGAGAAGCCGTCTGTGTGCTGTGGGGGTGTAAGGGGGGGTTGAACACGACAGTGAAAGGACGCCACTAGGGGGAGCCCCGAGCTGAAGTTACTGAGTTCTGCTTTAAAAAAACACAAAATTCTCCATTTCAACAGTTATCAGATATTTTTGGATACATGTCTCATCTATAAAGTACTAAATGGACTCGCACCACCATCATTAAAACACCTTTATACATAATAACAATAGCCGATTACAAGGGCATCAATTAGGGAATATAACGAAAAACTAAATTCGGTGAAATGGTCAGCTGAGGCAGACATTCCTGGAATAAAACACCTGTAACTATTAGAGAAATAGCCAGCTATGCAACATCTAAAAACAGCCTTAAGTAAAGCTTAAAAACTCACCAACGGTGTACCAAACATGTTAAATACCGATAGCTATGGATACTCTGAACTGTAAGATATTTTCTTAACTAACTTGTGTTGTTTTATTGGGTTTTGCATGTTTTATGTTGTCTTGTTTGTATATTATGTTACAAGATATGTCTGTGACATGTTTATTGTTTTAATACCATCTACCTACCTGGGGACCAAAGATGGAAATTAGCCGAAAGCTGCAATCTTACATATTTACATGAAAATGTATATTAATATGTTTAGTCCCTATTTTGAATAAATGACCTGAAATTGAAATTAAATTGAAATAATGCTAAAAAGTAGCGCAGATCATGAATGTAGCTCTTGTGCAACGACTCTTTAGCTATTCCTGCTGCGTAGGGGACCATTTTTCCTGTAGTGACACCCACAGTTTAACAGGAGAACTGCAGCAAGCACAGCTCATTCATCAATATTGACGACTATGGAGCAATCTGATCTCGAAACCAGTGGGTTGAGCATAACTGGGGTTTAAACATCCCCCATGAATAAGGAAGAAAATTCGGGAAAACCAATTTTGGATACCATAATCTGTGTTTCTCCTTCAGATATAGCTGAACAAATGTTTGATCTGAATCTGTTGATGATTTCCATTTGTCTGCATTTAGATGCCAGCAAACACACTTTCACTTTAACCAGTTTGATCTGCTGCCCTGTCTCATTATTATTCCATCTCTCTGGGACAATTGTACATTTCTGGGCCTGATAATACCATGACCTCCACTGCAACACAACTTAAAGACGTGATTAAGTCTGACAACAAATTTGCTGCAAAGACGCCTCCAAAGCTCACATTTTTGTATGCTCTCTAAATGTCTACATCAATTTAACACTTAACAGCTAGTTTAAATGAGTCGGGAGAGAAAAGCTACACGGCACAACCCCATGCCTTTCACAGTATATTTCCTTCCAGGCGTCCTGGAGAACATTATATAACAAACGAACACTGAATCTTAAGCAGGTGCATCTGTAAACCTACAGAACAGGAGTGTACTAAATTCTCTGAATCAATAATTTCTACAGGAAAAGGAAGAAAATGAAGTCCCATTAGAGCAAGGAGCCGGTGCAGCGCATTATCGGTAAAAATGTGGGTGTGTGTTGGGGTATTTTAACCTGTTTTTTTCTCCCCTTCGCCTCTGAAAAGATGAAACCATTAGAGTGATGATCTGTTTGAAGACTGAGGAAGAAAACGTAACGGAGCAAGAAAAAGAGAGGAAGAGGGAATAGAAATAGAGGTATAACACTGTAGCTCAGGGGGCTTATGAGTCTGCGTTGAGAGCGCTTAGATCCAAGCCCTGCTGAAAGACGTAAAAGTGAGATATCAAACAACTCAGGAGTGATGGGAGAGAAGAGTAGAGAGGTGGAGGGGAGAGAAAATGAGAGGGAAAAGCTTTCCTTCCCCATGCTGTGTGTGCGGGTTGTTTTTTTTTTTCCTCTCGCTGCGTTTGAGTCGAGCGAGGGACGACCTTGCTGGGTAGAGCACGGCGCTTTTCTCTCTTTTAAGTCCCACTCACTTTCTCAGTTCCCTTTGAGGATCAGCCAGAGGGATCAGCAGAGGAGAGAAAGTGATAGAAAAGCAGAGAGAGATGGAGGGAGAAGAGACAAGCGGCACACATGTGAAAAACAGGAGGGCTTGTGGAGACGTATGACCAAGAAGGCAGGAGTTAAAAACTTGCACAAAGTGAATTAAGAGATGGACGAATGGGAGAGAAGTGAGGGATGAAGAGAAGAGGAAGCAGAGGGAAGCATCAGGACTGATACAGTGATGGAATATGAATGCACGGAGGAGTGGCGGGACACCAAAGCACTGATGTGACTGAAGTTTCGCACTTGCTAAGCCTGAAGATTTCACCAACTCTTCTAAAAAACTGACACGATGAAAAGTTGTCGCCGTGACGACCCACGTGGATGACGGCACCTTCAGATAAACCCCTTTAAAGCCCCGTTTCCACCGAGGCCTTTGGCTCAGGACAGGATGGTTTTGGTGCGGTTATCACTGTTTAGCGGGATATCAGCTAGTTAGCGACAGCCACCTCAGCTACGTAATACTTCGATGTCCTAGTCTGTGTCTCAATCTGCGCACTTTAGCAGTTCAAACACTCATTTTGAGTGTGTAGTGCGTTCATGCTGTCATTTGAGCGAAAATCCAATGCACTGAAAGTACCAGGATGTTGCCCTAATAACAGCCAAAAATAAAATGCAAAACGAAGCGCACTACTCGCAGTAAGCGGACGCCATCTTGCTGACATAGTGGAGGAGGCAGGACTTTTGAACTGCTTTCAGAGCTGAATAACGGTGGTGAATGAAGCAGTGGCGACTCCTGCTGCATCGGCGGCGGTATTGTACTGATTTAAGTAGTGTTTATGAAATGATTTAGACATAATTACTGATGTATATTGTTGCATGCTACCAAGCTGTTCACTCCCCAATGACCGTTATGATCTGGTTTTTTGTTTGAGGCCGCAGTTATGCCAGCTCAGTAGAGTTAGCTCACGTTGGTGGGCAATGCTAGTCCGTCACTTCCAGTAAGTTGAGTGCTCTGTTTGGGTCAACATTTAGTGACAATAGTGTGGGACAAAGTACATAGTGCGTACTACACACTGAATTCCAGTGCACTCAGGCAAGTGTGCGGTTTGAGACACAGCTCTAGTGAGGAGATGCCTTCCTTGAACTATAATAAAGAAAAATGTGACAAGAGTTGCTTTCACACTTGCATTATAGAATATTTATGGTAAAGTCCATCTGCTCTTTAACCGGTGTTGCCTTTTCAAACATGTCGCTTCCTCGCAGACTTACTGTGTCCCGGCCACGTTCAGATATCAGGAAATGTTCCAGATAGGTCGCACCCACAGCGACAGCCATCCTTTCATCCCTGTCTGGAACATTGTCTTGAGCGTTCAGCCAAAATGATGTGCTGCAAGTTTTTGGCTCTTATGACATGGAGGCTAGCCGGTACATGTCCGCTACAGCTCCGAGGTTGAAGAGCGGAATCTCTGTCTGAATACAAATGGTATAAAAGACAAAGTCCGAACTATTTCTGTCTTCCAGAGAAGGTCTGGAAGGGTTTGAAGAAACAAAGGAGGAGAACTGTAGTGGACATCCAGCAGTTTAAGCTTTTTCTTCTTGGCATGCGGCTTTAAAAACAAAACATCCACTGTACAGTAGTGTTGAATTGATGCATCGATCTGTATCATACATCAATCTATATCAATGTATCAATTGTAAATCCACCCAGATTCCCAAAACCGCCCAAAATCAATATGAAACCCACTTTTATTATGAAGATGCCTTCATTTTGAAGTTCCTCTGACAACATTTTCACAATAAAATCTAAGTTTATAGTTATGCAGTGGGTTACACACTGGGTATCCGTCTGTCTTCCACTGCTCATACTGGACAATTCTTTTGAACACAAAACAACAAACCTCAAGGCGAGATAAAATCATAGTTGCTTCACTTGTGGGTAACGAGACGTTTTCAGTCCTGGCTAATTGAAGAGCCGCATTTTCTTCTACTTCTTGGTCAGTGGTTGTTTGGGGGGGGGTCACTGCCCCGTAGTACGGCTGCACAATATATCGTTTGAGCATCGTTATCGCAATGTACATCTGTGCAATAGTCACATCGCAGGTCCTCCAATGTAGGAGGCAAATTAACTTAATGTGTTGTCATCCAATTTTAAAAGGTACCTGACACAGACTGCATACAGCGATCCACCAATCACCCCTCCTTTTGATTTTCCTTTCACCGGTCTGTTTGCACAACGACAGATACAGGAGAGAGAGCGGCTCGACTTTATGCGATAAAAAAAGCTACGGAACGTCGTCGTCAGGTAATCTCTGTTCTGTGTTTGGTTCCGAGTGTGTTGAGTTTCACTGTGTTTCCAGAAGCTTCTGCAATGTCACCAGAGCTTTATTTGCATCCTGTTGCATCAATTTTTCACCAAGATCTTGATGATGATTGTAGCAGTCTGACCACAGCACATCCCAAAGATTCTCAGCAGGGTCAGGTCTAACTACTGTGGGGGAACCAATCCATGTGTGAAAATGATGTCATGCTCCCTGAACCAGTCTTTCACAATTTGAGCCCGATGAATCCTGGCATTGTCATCTTGGAATATGGCCGTGCCATCAGGGAAGTAAAAGTCCATTGATGGAATAACCTGCTCATTCAGTATATTCAGGTATCAGCTGACCTCATTATCTGAGCTCATACTGTTGCTGAACCTGGACCTGAGCAACTGCAGCAACCCCAGATCATCACACTGCCCAACCACAGGCTCATACAGTAGCACTAGGCATGATGCTGCATCACTTCATCTGCCTTTCCGGCCACATGTCTTCCTGGAAGACGATGGTCCACTATCCTTCCAGTTTTTCATAATCGCGTTGGACTGTTCTGAACCCAGTTTTAGTAGTTTCTGCATCTCCTTAGATGTTTTCAACCTCTTGATGCCAATGATTTGACCCTTCTCAGACAGACTAACATCTTTTCCAAGACCACGGATGTGTCTTTAAACCACAAGGTAATAGTTAACAATAAGAAGCAAGTCATTGCACCAGTTGGGGTTAAATAACTTGTTAAAGCCAGCTGAAAGATAATCGCCCATGCAGCAATTATCCAATAGGAGAGCCGTACCTTATTTGCTTAGTTAAATCATCAGGTGGCAACCTTTTTTTTGGCCATTGCAGTGTATAATCGCAGGGTTATAAAAAAATCGCAATGTCAATTTTTCCCCGATATAATGCAACCCTACCCCCTAGTGAGCAGTTGTAACTGCATGTTGTTGCCCGGGTTGTTTGGTCTTCTTGAGCAAAGACGAGTATGAAAACATCCCTGCCCAATCAAACGAGTGCCCTGGACTATCCTGGTGTGAAGCCCCATCTATAACTAGACCTGACGTGCACATATACTTCCAAACTGACTTTTTACACCTGCTCTACTAAAATTGCATTGTAGTTGAGTTAAAATTAATGTAGAGACCAGAGTTTCTGGAGTGCTGCATTATCAAGGCAAAAGTTGTTTTTGACAAATCATTGAGAGTTAGAATGGGAGTGTTGGTTTAAAACTGGTGGGAATCAATGAAGACAGCAGTTAAAGAGAATAAGAAGGGGTATGCATACAAAGATAGATCAAAGATGACAACAGAGAAATGAATTAGTAAAACACAGAATGACAGAGAGCAAGCAGACACGATGGAGCCCTGAACATTTTAGATGCATCGGACACGACGCCCTGCACAAACACTGCCATCCAGCCGGTTTGTGCATCTGTCAGTTGCAACATTCACAACTTGATAAAATGAGCGCTGATTAAAACACAGTCCAAATCTGTTCTGATGTGAATTCCATCTCGGCATTATGAGATACAGAGAACATTTTTGGTAGCTGGAATTAATGCAAAGCCTCTTGAACATCAATCAAATGAAAAACAGATATGTGCAGGCGCACTGCAACAAGCGAGTTTTCCTCTTCGCTGGAGCCGATGCAGAGATAATGGGCAGCTACACGAGACCAAACACTAACAGGGGTCAGTGAGGACATGGAGGGAAACTAACAGGCTAACACATCTGCATAAACACAAGTAAAGCAGCTCACACACATCTGCATGCTAAATTAAGGCGCATTCACCA
The DNA here is from genome assembly GCA_023101725.1 of Atherinomorus stipes. NCBI lineage: Eukaryota > Metazoa > Chordata > Actinopteri > Atheriniformes > Atherinidae > Atherinomorus > Atherinomorus stipes. The sequence goes on along the minus strand of JALJCO010001575.1, from coordinate 81,981 downwards.
TGAATACAACACAAATGCAGAAACTCACAAACATGCAGTCGCTTGTCTTCAAACAACGGTGAAGAAGACATACATTTTTGCCCTGGGTCATGAATTAACGCACTCCCACACAGCTGACAAAAAGGTGCACAAAAACATGTAGCAGAGCATATTCATGGATGGCCTTGATATGCATATGTGCAAATACAGCAAGACAAAGAAGCTACATTAAGCAGGAGAAGAGGGCTGGTAAATGAGAGCTTGGCTCAAAGAGGCACCGTTAAGCCTCTGCATTTTCAGATGTTTGAGAGGGTTTGTTCCACTGCTTTATCTAACCCCCTGCTGCTTCTCCAGCATCCACCCCTCGCAGCTCCCCGCCTTCAGCCTCCCTGCGTCGCTTCTCCTCATGCAGCTGGCAGAGGAAGCGAGCCTCTAACGCCGCTGCAGCAGCTCCAGTCTGGCGCTGGGCAGCGTTAAGGTCAGTCCGCCTCACAAACGCACATATGCGGCGGATGCACATATCAACACCCCCAAGTGCTCTGTAATTTCAACACCTCTACAGCGCTCTTCATAAAAGCCTCTTCAGCCGAGTGGATTTTCAACGCAGCGACAAAACAGGAGCGTCCTTGTTAAAACGAAAGCTTCGTATTTAATGCTTCGTATGAAATGTTGGAGAAAGTTTTGTTACATGAATGTAAGCACAAGAAGAATCTGTCAGCACAGATATCTCACTGCTCCCCGCATTAATGCCCAGATTTGCGTTTGTACGTGCAGTGCATGAAATAAATGAGGATTATGTGGGACATGCAGTAGGTACGTGACCTTTTGTGTGGTGTAATTAGCTGCTGCATGGGGATAAGGTCTTCTACATTTCATTATAAAGGAAAGGAGGAGTGTGCATGGATCTGCTTTAAAGGATATTCCTGGATTTTTCAGCCTGAGTCCTGTATATCCCCTGTATGTTTAAATAAAAAAAAAAAACTCCACCTGGCAAATGGGTTCACCAGCTGTTTCAGGTCTGAGCAGACAAATGGGATTATTAAATCATAAAACCTTGTAGGTATTCCTAGAAATTGAAGCATTCCCGATGAAGAGAAATTTCTATTTTGTTCGTTTATTTATTGCTTTTCCTTGTCGAGGTTTGTTTCTGGTTCAAGCAATGAAGAGCAGCACAAAATATTCATCTCATTTACTGAAGTTCACCTTCCTATAACCATTCTATCTCCATTTTTTTTTCTTTTTTACTGTGGCTCAAATGAATAAATAAATAAATAAAGCCATCCAATTCAGATATCTTCCCTGAGAGGTTGAATATCAGCCAGATATTCAGCCTTGGAATGAGAATATAAACACCTAGCTCTGTTTCTGTGTCAGGTCTGATAAGAATCTGTGTAACCTCTAGTTTTGTAAACCACACACAACCTTCCCCCCATGAGCAAACAAAAAACTGTACATTTTCATGCATTGTTAAGCCAAGCTGCAGTCTTTCAATTAAAGCTAGTGTACAAGCATGGGAGGGACTCTATTTATTGAGCAATAGCTCGTTCAGTCTTTAGTGATAAACCAATTTCATAACACAACAGGGCTGAATGAGTAATCATTTTCAAATTGAAATCGTAATTCTAAACATTTTTAAAGGAGTATGATTCATTTTCTGTCATATTTGTCACAAAAATATCAGGTACGAATGATGTTTGAGCTAAAAAGTTGCCACTTTTGTTTGCAGTGTGAACTTATGCACAGAGCTCCACTGATGGCTGCATCGTAGGGATGTCCGATATTCTTGGCCAATATTGGCATTAAAATGCGATATTGGAAAATATTCGTATTATCATTTAGTTTTGGGGCAGATATTTTTATTAACGAAATCTCAAGATTTCGTAATGGAACAATTTTTTTCATATACACAGATGTGTGTGTATATATATATATATATATATATATATATATATATATATATATATATATATATATATATATATATATATATATATATATATATACATATATATTAGAGATGTACAACAAAAACTGCCAGCCATATTATTGGGTAATATCGGCATTAAAATGTCATGTTGGAAAATGTTGGCATTGGTTTTATAGCAACGATATTTTTCATGATGATATCTCATGAGATTTTGTAACAGAAAAACAAGAACTTATTCTATTAGCGTTGGTCCAGCATGTATAAAAGTCCCTGTTATCCTGGAAGAACTTCATTTCCCAGCATTCCTTTCAGAGTCATGTGACTACAGTGCAGCTGCTGCTGCTACAGACTGCTTTGCTTTGAAGCTGATTATGTCTGGTTTTAAGTTGGTTAAGTTACCAAGTTGTCAGAAACATTAGAATTAGCCACATGTTGGCTGATACCTGCTACCATCTGATATATGGTAGTATCTAATACCTGCTACTTTCTGATATATGGTAGTATCTAATACCTGCTAGTATCTGATATATGGCAGCCAGATGTCCAAAATGAACTCCTCTGGCTGAGTTAAGGAGATTTTGGGATCTTCGTTCTCAGAGCAGAATATAGTTGTATCACTCAAAACATGAGAAATACAACCTCACAGTTATCGGATAATATCGGATATCGAAGTTTAAAGGCGCTATTGAAGATGTTTCGGCATTTCAGAGAGCAGAGACTGTTAGCGAGTTTTTGAATCATGCACAAGATCAACCTGCTGGATTCACAGCTCCCCCCTCCGGCCACAGAATAACGCGCACGAGCCACTCAAGTGTTTAGCAGACAGCAGGTACAGATTCGCCATCATGTCACAAACGCAAGTAAACGGAAGGTCGTTGTCTGAACGTAGCAAACTGCTAGCAGAATAATGTTAGCTACCTCGGACGTCGGACGATACTACGCAGCTTCCGGGTCGCAGTATCGCTCTCGCTAATCCATCACTCTCATTGATCAGTCTTGCCTATTACCCTTTGAACTGACCGTCAATCACCCTTATTACGGTAGTAAAAGTGATTGACAAGCCAGTAGACAAATGAAAAAGTTAATGAATGCAGAGATGATTGGAGGATGTTTTTTCAGTCCCATTACTTTCACAGTTGATGTAGAAAAATATTTATATATTTAAAGCTTTTAATTAATCATAGTGTATGGGTTTAGGAACCCAATTTTACCCAATATTGCAAAAATTGTTGAAGAAACATCTTCTATAACGCCTTTCAGAGTTGGACAATATGGGATATCGGTAAAAAGGCCCATGTCAAACATCCCCTCGTTACCTCATTTACCCCGGCTGTGAGGGTAGGAATCAGGAATATAGATTTGACTGAACTGTAGTTGTCTTTCTAAAAAAAAAACCTTCCCAAAGGTCCATTTTTCTTACACTTGAAATGATATTTGATTAATCTGTGTTGTCCTCTACTGTTTGGGATGCACGATGAGTGCCAATCAGAGGCAAGGATCCACCAATTCTCCACCTTTTATGTCAGCATCATTCATACTTGAGCTCGGGAAAAAGAGAAAATAACACATAACGGTTTTAGGAGGTTAAAGTATTAGACCTGCACAACGTCAGACATCTGGCGTAACTTAGAAAAAGATTTTCACACACTAAAGCCCTGCTATCGTTTGCAAATACAAATAGTTTAGAGCAGGGGTGTCGAAAGTTGGTCCTTGATGGCCGCTATCCTGCAAGTTTTCTATTTTCCCTGCTCCAACACAGCTGACTCAAATTAAATGGATCCAAAACCTATGAAGTTCTGCTCAGCTGTGTTGGAACAGGGTTACATTGAAAACCTGTAGGATTGTGGCCCTCAAGGACTGGAACTGGACTCCCCTGGTTTAGAGGTTTCCAACTGTGCCGTTTTTGCCAAATATGGGTCTGAATCTGAAGATTTTTGTGCCTTTTAATCACACTATTCCACTGAAACGCAGCTGGAAAACCATGTTTGGGTGCTGCACCTAAAAACGGTTGGGATGTCTGTGGAGAGTTTAGATGTGTTCATGGAGATCAAAACCAACTCCAGCTGTGAATGTTTATCGGTTAACGTGATGGCAACAGTTCAGATTTATGCAATGCTGAAAGTGATACTGTCCAACGTTTGTAGGTCCGGTCTACTTTTCCTTTAATGGAAAAGCACTGGGGTTCCCATTCTGCCACGACACCGATACGTTCAGCAACTGTCATGTTAATGAATTTCTCTGACAGAGAAGCACAAAGGAAAAAGACGAAGGTGTGGAAAGAATTGAAAATAGACCCAAATAAATAAACAAGTGGGGGAAAAAAAAAAAAAAAAATCAAAGAAACCTCAGGAAAGCTGAAGATGGAAAAAAAGATTGTGTTTAGACAGGAGGATAAGAGAGAGAATGAATGAAAGAGGGAGAGACAGAAAGCAAGAAAGAGTGGTGGTGGTGGTGGGGGGGAGGAGAGGTCTCCTAACCTGGTGCGACAGGGCGTGTGCTTGTAAATAAACATCAGCCGGAGATTATTCCGAGCACGGAAGCTCAGACCGTGAGGCCCTGAGGTCAGAGTGGGCCCATACCTGGCTCTCTCCCTCACACACATGCACGCGCGCACACACACACCTACAAGGGCCTTGTGCAGAGTGGAAAGCCAGTTCAAACACTGGTGCATGCAAAGGAACATATGAAAACAGGCATATCTGGAATGTATAACGTCCACATACATGCGTGTGTTGCACATGCAGCCAAACACAAACACAACCTGACAAACGCACACAAACTCCAACAAGACAGCGCGTTATTCAAATACAAATACTGCTGCAGCACACGCACACATACCTGGATGTCTGCAGACATCCAGTCATCCCAGTTCAGACAGCCTGCCATGTTTTCATAGCTTCCTGATTGTTTTAAGAAAGAATGATGAGACACTGGGACGTGGGATTATTTCAGGTGGTTAGGACGATAATCTGCAGCGTGAAAACAAAGCCGTGAGGAGCGAGCCCTCTGGCTGACCCTCTCGTCATGTTTTTACGAAGTCCAACTCTGGGAGGCTGATGACCACGACAATCGTGGAAACCAAAGGTGATGCAGAGGAAACTAATATTTACATCAGGGTTGAACAATTTGGGGAAAAAAAATCAAATTGTGATTTTTTTCCCACCAATATTAAAATTCCAGTATTTCCCCATAAAATACAGGGAAGCAATCAGAAACATGATTAACCAATGAATCCTTTCCACAGAAACACTTGGCACTGATCTTTAGACATCTTTACTGGGTTTATATTGTATACATAAGACAATTTTTTTAAAGGGGGGGGGGGGGGGGGGGGGGGGCAAAGATCACAAAGTGTAGTGCCAAGTGCTAGGAAGAAATACTGTAGCATTCAGTCCACTTTTCGTGGGGTGGAGAAGATCAGTTTCGACCAAGTGTCTTTCTGCTCGGTGTTTTTCTCTTCAGAATGTAATAATGTAATAAATCTATACAAACACCAGACAGGAAGGAAAAAGAAGCTGGTTTAAGCAGAACAGAACAGCGCCGGCTTTCCAGCTTGTACTGAGCTTCCCATTTCCATACCAATATGAAAACACAGGTTTTGGTGCAATCCTGTTATCTGGGAATTCCTGTGCGGCCAACAGCAGGTGACATGGTTACCAGGTAACTCTGGCTTCCCTGCACTGCTGCTCTTTCCCAGATGATTCGGAAAAACGCGGCACATTTTCTACCTCTCAAAAGGACAAACATGTCCACGTAAAAGTGGACTTTGTCACCTTATTATACGAAGCATGCATAAATATACGAGGCACGCAGCAAGAGCCCCGCTGGCTACAAAGCAGCTGGATGGATTGATATTAGTTTACACGGCCGCAGAGCCGCTGAGTTTGAAAGTGACACTAATAAGTTGGAGTTTATGTTACCACAGATACTCCTCAGCATTCTGGAGGAGAAAACAGCGGTGATCCGCACCAAAGTAGGGAAACTACAGTGGGGAAGCAACATGTTGGCTGCATGCGCCACAGAGCGCGTAAATGTCATACGTCATTGCGCAGAATCACATCCCTGCCAGAACCCGACGGCTCCCATCCTGATTATAAACAAGGCCACAGCCGGCGCTGGTGGAAAGCTCTGATCACTCTGTGATGATGCTTTAAATGTGGAAACAAGCTTGTTGTGTTGCCATGTGAATTTTTGCTAGGCAAGTTCAGCACAATACCCGACGCTGTTCTTAGTCATTTTTTCCAGAAACCCAAATAGTCCCACACAGCTGATGTGCTGTTTTTCTGTGGAACTCAGATATCTGCAGAAGTGTCACTAGCTGATTCTGAATACGCGTGTCCTGCAGCAGGTCCATGCGCTGCTTACTTCACATGACCAGATGATGTGGGAAAATTGCATGATGGCGCGATTACAAAATTGCGCTAATTAAAATTGCAATTAATCGCAAATGCTATTAATGGTTCAGCTGTAGTTTACATCCCTTCTCTGTTAGCGAGGTCAGTGTGTGGGAACTTATCCACCTTTTATCACCATGAGACTCCACTCAGCTTTTTTTTTTTTTTTTTACCAACTACATTTCTCCTTGTAGGGATTAATTAAGTTTTCTGATTCTGAATGATAAAGCTCCTGAAGCTGAATCACCGTTCCATCCACAGGCAGTAAAACAAAAGACCCTAAAAATAATTCCCCTGATAGAAAAGGTATTTTTGGCCATGTTAGCGCACATATGATATGTTACAGTAGGCGACATCACATTTCCACGAGTACCTGAATACAGTACGACATGATTCAGGGATGATAAATTCCCAAGAGGCCAATTCAGCTTGATTCGCTGCAGTTTGATTCATGTGTATAAATATTAATCCTCCATTCTTGATGAAAATAGGTGATTTTTGGTTTGTCTAATAAAGAACCTAATTGATTCACCGCAGACTTTTGACCAATGTCTTTTCCCTATTATGTTATCTAAATAGGTTCCAGACTCCAGGTTTTACGCTGCATCATATGAGGCTGCAGGTCCGCATGTGCACAGTAGAGCTGCACAACCACTTTTATATTTTGTTTTGAACTAGTAATGCGCGATATCATACTTTTTCAATTTTATTTGTTTATTTGATAGGGACAAAGCATACAATACAAAGAAAAACTTCTAAATAAGCCAGATTTAGCCAAAAGCCGAGTTTTCATCTGTTGTCCCTGGCCAGATCTTAAAATGAGGAAATACAGATATATCTGTGAATAAAACAGTTAGCAATATAATAAACCAACATATAACAGGTGCTGTTTGGTGGTGAACCCGCAGAATGCGTTTTTTTTTTTTCTTTGTTGTCGGGGGACTTTACACTTTAGAGTCCGACCTTTATTTCATTGTACGTTTTAGTCGATCTAAGGGCCCATTTGCTGATATATTTACATCTTTGACCCTAAAAACTGTGTTTAACTCATTTGAGCTTGTATTTACTCCCGGAGTGCTACGAGCATCAGCTAAATGCCGTCACTGTTAGATGGAGTTATCTGTCTATGGTACATGTGACAGAATGAACTCATGATTTGTTGCAGTCATGTTTTCAAACACGTATTTGAAAGACAAGAAGTATTTTCTTTGACTGAAAAATGTACTTTTACTTACTGCTCAATGCTGGGAGAGAGGTACAGTTTAGGGAAGACTTGAGTGGCTTCAGCATCCTCGAAGCTAACTGAGAGAAGGGCCACGTCCTCTCCAGGGTCCAGCGCCGTGTCCTGAGAGAGAAGAAGTCACGTACATGATGTTATTCAGTAAAACTGGTCAGGAAATCAAACTCCAAAGCTGTTTTCAGACTTGCATTGCAGAACATGAGCGGTAAAGTTCATCCGCTCTTTAAACGGACTCGTCTTTTCAAACATGCCGCTTCGTTGCGGACTTATCGCGTCCCGGCTGCTTTCAGACATCAGGAAATGTTCCAGAAAAGTCCGCACAGCCCCGCTCTCCCTTCAACTCTGTCTGGAACATTTCCTTGTGCTTTCAGCCAAAACGACGTACCGCAACATTTACGCTCTTATGACATGGGGTCCAGCCGGTACAGGTCCGCTACATCTCCGGGGTAAAAGAGCGGATTACATGTCTGAATGCAGCGTTATAAAGGACAGAGTACGCGATATTACCGCTTTCCAGTGCAAGTCTGAAAGGGGCTCAAGTCAAAGACATTTCTGAAATGTAAACAGAAGTTAATCAGCTGACTGGTTAGGCTATTTGGTCCCGAACACCAGTATTGGATATCGGGCCGATATTGGATTGGAATGGAATACGTCAAATTTTGCCAATCCAGGAAATCCATTCCAGCTTTTCTTTCAAGCCCTTCTTCCTCACTGGGCCTTAATTTGTTTGAAATGGTTTTATATTATCATATTTTTAAGTAAAAAAAAAAAAAATCATACCCACGGGTAACTGATAAATGGGTCAGTTTTTCTAGTTTTAGTTTATTTATTTAAAAAGGGACAGTGCATATAAATGAACACAAAATATGCAGGATTACAGCAATGCCGATTTCCATTTTCCATAGTCCCTTGACAAGCCAATACAATGAAAATAAAAGTAATAAGAACAACAATAACATTGAAACATTAAAAACAATGGAAGGAGATTAAGGTTCACAATAGTAAAAATAAAAATAAAAAATAAAATAAGGAGACTGTTGATGTCTCCTCACACACACGTTTGTTTTTCTTTCCCCGTGGGGTATATCCATTGACATAATGCATTCCCTAGCCCCTTACCCTAAACCTAATGCCCAGAACTGATTGCCTAAACCTAACCCTTGTCCTAACCCTAACAAAAACCTAATTGTAACTTAATCTCTAAAACCTAATCTTGACCCTGAAAACGGGGTTTGGACCTGTGGGGACCAGGAAAATGTCCCCACGAGGACAAGACGTCCCCACGCCGATGGTAAAAATCCGGAACATGGTCCCAACAATGTTGCAAAAACGCGCCCACATACACACACACACACACACATATATATATATATATATATATATATATATACTTATATATATATATATATATATATATATATATATATATATATATATATATATATATATATACATATATATACACACACCACACAATTATATATATATATATCTTAGAGGTGAGGTTCTACAAAACAGACATACCGAACATAAACCAGAAAAAAAAAAATCTATTAAATAAATATGCAGGATCTTTGGACCTAAATGCAGCTAAATCTCTTTATCGGGCGTCTGCTAATACTTGACCTTTGGTATTGGTATTGATATCAGCAGTGAAAAAGTGGGATCAGGACAGCACTACTATTTGGTCCTTCTGCTGTGAAGTTTTTAATATTCATTATCCACGGAGAATGACTTTCAAGTATTAAGACAGTTGTGAGATGAGACATTTTTCATTCATCATGACCATGGACGCATGTTTAGTGCTAAACATCAGCCTGATCTGAAGTCAACCGTCTTACATCTTTTCTGCCTCTCAGTCGTCCATTTTACACCTCTAACGTGACAGAAACGCTTTTATTTTAATCAATACATCTGCCTTAAAAGATTGCATAACAGCTAAAGATTCCCTCACATGTAAGCACATAAATATGACCCAAATCATCCTCTACGCTGCAGGCTAGTTTCCTTCCTTTCTTAGGTGCTTAACTACTGCGATGCTTTCTTGGCTTCTAAGTGCTGCCAAAACGCGGGTGACCTGCGTTCGTTGCTGCGCCTGAACACACCGTGCACTGCTGATGTGCTGTTTTCAGAAACCAAACTGCACCCATGTTTGAAAAACGCCAAATAAGTGCGTAAATCCTCAAAATACAGAATGAGACAGAAAAATGGGAATGGAAGACACCAGAAGAAACATCTGTTTTGTTTAATGCTACATTAGCTTGAACAGCTGCACAGTGATGCTGAGCTGATGTCTGGGAGCACCAATCAAATCATGTGTGAGACGGATGCAGAGGCCACCCGAAGCTGCTCGCTACAAACCTCATGTGTCTCTCTGAGGTTTTAATTTCTCATTCTGGGATGTTTTTCCTAGAGCATGGCTACTTCCCAGGCACTGTCATTAGTGCAATTCCACATCAAGCACCACTCCGGTCTCCCTCGGCCGACAGAGGCTCTGCTGTGTTAATCAAATGTCTTACAGATGGTTTGAACTCATCCATTTGTTATAATCGCTGCCCGCCGTGGTGAGAGGAAATCTAACCACCATACATGATGGACGGAGGCGCAGTGCAACCAGTTTGCAGCACGGCAGCCTCCGATGGGATCAGGCCGTTAACTCATCACACGCCGATAATAAAACCCAACTGATCTCCTCCCCAAGTAGAGTGGAAGTAATTTCCTCTTCAGTAGTTAATTTGATGACTTTGACAATCATGTTCAATGAAAGAAAAAATAACTAACATAAAATTATCAATAAATAGGAGTGTGTGATGAATGTGAGAGGAGAGGACGGGGTAATTAATTAGTACATGTGCAGATACTTCAAACAATGGCTGAAGCCGCGCTGCCACGCGGTCCGCCCTGTCGCAGCAGATATATTAAAGGGTAAAGACGGAAGAGGAAGAGAGGCAGAGGAAGAGGACAGGGTGTGTGGCATCCAAAAGTGTTGCCTGATGAAATCAGCTCACATCAATATAGTCTGCATCAGTAAACAAGAAGTGCTGTGTGCCCCACAGCAGCGCTCGTGGCGTCTGCAGCCGACGACAGATAGGGACAGGCGTGGGGATGCGGGGCCGGGCTGGGAGTGGGCTCTGGGAAAAGATTGTTTTGCTCCAGTTTGTAGCTGTCAAGTCCCGTTCTCATCTCCAGATGTGATTTAATGGATGCTTCCTTTGGACTGGGACAGAGTAAACAGATGGATGAGAAGCAACAGGAAGGTGAGAGGGCCAGGAGAGGAGCATGGGACGGCTCCGCGGCGGACCGTCCCTCCGTTCGCTCAGACCGAAGGCGCTGTTGAAGGGAGAGCCTCTTCATAGTGATTCAGACTCGTCTCGCTCAGTAGACAGCGAGAAGCTGTCACAAGTCATATAGCATCAGAGAAACAAACTGACCAAAACTAAAGGCAGACCCTGTAACTTTTTGCTAATGCCATTCTAGATTAATGTGCTGTGCAGAGAACTACGAGCAAAAACACTTCTTATTCACTAAAGTTATTTCACAACTTTTGTTTTCAAAATTAAAACCTGACTTCATACAAGTCTGATGACCCGTAATCTTCTCAGAGCATGCTGGCTTCTCTGTGAGGCTGCACAAGACCCACAAAAATAGTGATGTACACTCACCGGCCACTTTATTAGGTACACCCATACAACTGCTCATTAATGCAAATTTCTAATCAGCCAATCACATGGCAGCAACTCAATGCATTTAGGCATTTAGGTCAAAGCGATCTGCTGCAGTTCAAACCTGCATCAGAATGAGGAAGAAAGGGGATTAAAGTGACTTTGAACGTGGCATTGTTGTTGGTCTGAGTGTTTACTGGGATTTTCACACACAACCATCTCTAGGGTTTCCAGAGAACTGTCTGAAGGAGAGAAAAAGTGAGCGGCAGTTCTGTGGGTGCAAATGAGGTCAGAGGAGAATGGCCAGACTGGTTCCAGCTGATGGAAAGGCAACAGTAACTCAAATAACCACTCGTTACAACTGAAGTATGCAGAAGAGCATCTCTGAATGTACAACACATCCAACCTGGAAGCAGATGGGCTACAGCAGCAGAAGACCACACCGGGTGGCGCTCCTGTCAGCTAAGAACAGGAAACTGAGGCCACAATTCACACAGACTAGAAGATGGAGAAATGTTGATGGTCTGATGAGACTCAGCTCCACATTCAGATGCTCGGCTCAGAATCTGCTGGAAACATCGTGAAAGCATGGATCCATCCTGCCTTGGATCAAGGCTTCAGGCTGCTGCTGGTGTAATGGTGTGGGAGAGATTTTCTTGTCCCACTTTGGGCCCCTTAGTACCAACATGGCGGTTTAACCACCACCAGTTAAAACAAACTATAGTTTCTAATTGGTCCACCAGAGCTTGAAATCTTTTAAAGTGTCTAAATATGAAATATTTCAATATTACTTTACAAATCTGACAGGTCAGGATTACCTCACACACATGGAAAGTCTCCAATCATAATGTGAAATATGGTATTTTTTAGTTCCAGTTACCTGCGATTCACTATTGCAGTCATGATTTTGTAGATCCATCGTGATCTGTAAGTTACAATGAACATGTAGCGTTGTATTTCAATGAGTTGATAAAAATGATAATAATAAAAGTAAAAATATAAAAAAACATATATTAAAAACATTCAATATATGGGAAGTTTTAAGGGGAAATTAATTTGATAAATTCATATCTATATGAGCTTATATTAAAATATATACATATTTTGTCATAAAATATATAATAAAATGTTGATGGAAATTAATATATAAAATGCATTGCAGTCCTCAATAAATTTCATGTTCATTTTTTTCTAAAAAAGAAGGTTCATTAATATAAACATCTTGACAAAGAACTAAAAAAAAGAGAAACATTTGCATTTTTTAAAAAACTTATTTATAGGTTATTGTGTGATAATGTTGCTGTTCCGGCCCACCTGGGATCAAATTGTTCCATTTGGCTCCTGAACTAAAATGAGTTTGACACCCCTGGTGGAGCATCTTCTGATGCTACTTCCAGCAGGATAATGCACCACAAAGCTCACATCATCTCCAACATGACAATGAGTTTAAAATGTTCTCCACAGTCACCAGATCTCAGTCCAGCAAAGCAGCTTTGGGATGTGGTGGAACGGGAGATTCTCATCACGGATGCAGCAACTGTGTGATGTCATCATGTCAATGTGGAGAAAAATCTCTGAGGAATGTTTCCAACATCTTGTTGAATCTATCACACCAAGAATGAAGGCAGTTTTGCAGGATTAAGGGGGTCCAACCTGATACAAGAAGGTGGACCTGATAAAGTGATCAGTATATTTGGGAACTAGTAGATAAAACAAACACTGAAGTCAATAATATTCAGGCTGCAGGCATCAGAACTGAAACCAGAAATGAACATTTAATGAGAATTACGGGACAAATCCTGGTCAATAACCATGTGAAAGTTCCTCATGCAATCCAGATTAAATACATGGTTCAGGAGTGGATCTCTGAGGTTTTAAGGCTAAAAATAGTAAATATTTCTCTGATTTCTAAATAGAAACCTGATAGAAAGCTGCAGCATCCTGAGATTACATTTCTCATGGTTCCATAAAATCCAACATTTAATGTAAAATCCTCTCTTTAAATTCCCAACAGCAACATCTCCATCGTAGAGAATCATTTGTGGGTCTTGCAGTTAAAAGCAAAACAGAAGACAGGACCCTCAGCAGCAAGCCTCTCCAAGCTCACCCTGGACCTGTTTAAAAAAAGTTGCCGTGCTAAAGTCTGCTTACAGTCTAATCCATCTAACACGGCGGGTTTGTGAGGGGTCTGTGCATCTGCATGCAGTGTGAGCAGATGCAAACTGCTTCTAAGCAATCTGTGACTAATTTCTGCAATCTTTTATTTAGATGTTGGGTCAAACAGATTATCCCAACAAAAAAAAAGTGTGCAATATTTCTAGAATGATTACAAATATAACTGTTGCTTTGTCATTTGCTGAAAGCAAATGAAAGACGTCTGCCTCTGAGGCTCTAACTTCATGATGAACTTTTCTAGAAGGAAAAAAAAAAGATCTTAAATGAGACGTTTAGAGGAAATTAAAGCGCAGAGAAGCAATAAAGATGATTTATTTGACAGCTGTTTTTGGTTATGGGACACGCAGCAAACAGGATTCAGAGACTCTGATCTTTTTCTTCTCTTAAAACTTTGCAGATCTATACGGTAAAAACATCCCAAAGGGAACAAATGCTGACCTTTCAGCCTGCTTGCCTTGAAACCATTACCTAAATTGGAACACAACTGCATTTACCTCTGTAATGAAATAAAAAACCCCAAATGGCCATTAATGTTTCTTCCTTTTAACCAAATACACTTGAGGGCAGCTGCTGCTCCCTTATATAAAGAGGTAGTCAAGAAAAAAAGCCTTTACTCCACAGGCCACAGGCAGGAGCTTAATGAAGAGACTTCTTCATCAGCAAGTAATGAGCACTGAAACGGACTCAGTCGGAGGACTGGGAGACAGGGAGCACGTCCTACAGCCAGCGTTAGGACGCTGAGACAGTATTTACTACATGCCCCTGGAGAACGTGACTCAAGTGCTCAAGGACTGGCTGTAAGTGGACATCAAGGTCAGAGGGAGCCTCTAAGACCCCTTTTCACGTGGTCCCCATCCTGCATCCTCCATCCCTCCATCTTTCAAGCACACACACACGCAGACGTCTTCCCCCGTCCTTGCTCCTCCCGCCGCCCCGGCCTCTGGCGTCTCCTCTGTGTGGCGTGTGACAGGTTGGAAATGTGACAGCTGTCCTTATGCCGGACCAAGTCTGGCCAAAGTCACAACACGTACGCACACTCATCTGCGCCAGGCCTCCACTGCAGGGCTCCAACGCAGGAGGTAAAGGCACTTTGTCCGCCTTCCTCGCCCAACTTTAAATGTCATGGCCAGCGTAATGGGGCAGTTTGAGTGACAGCAGGGTTGGTGTGTGAGGACGTGTCCAGCTTCCATGTGACTGAGCTGCACAGATGCTGGACACTGCCTTGCATCCCTGCACGGCTGCTTACTGCAGAGCATTTACGCTTCAGGAGAAAATCCTCAAACTACAATAAGCTGCGGTCAACAGATGCAAGAGAAAAGTTCTGGTTAATTTCACTAGAATCAGCATCAAGCAATACGGGGAATTTTACAGACATTTATTACTAATCATTAAAGAAAAGAATAAGCCACTGAAGAAGGTAAAGAGGGAACTGGTCTAGTCAGTTTTACTCCAAAAGAGGAACTTATTGGCTCAACACGCAAACTGAAGCTTCGCCAACTTTACAGTCATTCTCAAAATTATTCATAGTCTCCAATTTAAGACGGAAAAAAAATCAGCTGTCAGTGAAATAAGTTAAAATGAACAAAAGTAAGAATACATTTTTAAAAAATCTATGTAAATCACTGACTAATTGGTCTGTGAACGTTTTATTTTTTTAAATGATTATTTCCAAGTACAATTCAAAAGCAACATTTTATTTCACTAAATTATATTATTGTAATTTTTTATTTATTATTAGTTTTAGTTTTTTTTTTATTGCTATTGTGAATTTTGCCTTTTCTTTAATGGAAGGATGTGAATGATTTTGAGGGCGACTAACTGCAGCACAAGACAGACAGATTCCCCGCTGCAGATTGTTGTAGCCACCTTCTCCTCCGTTTTTATATATTTTTATAATTCATTTCAAACGGATTAATTTTGGTCAATAAATTTGGAATGTCTTCAGTGAAACATATTGTGGTGTATCATGGATTAAATTTATTGCAATATATCGATTAATGCAAAATCCCTGTTTCGCGATATTATCGTTATTGTAGGCAAAATACCGTGATAGCATCCCATCGCGAGGTGCCGAGTGGCTCCCACCCCAGCATGAAGGCAATAATCAAGACCATTCACACTGTTGGGACAATCTACAACAGCTGTTTAGAAGTCACATCTTTTCTCAGCTTTGTCTCGCATGTCGCCGGTGTGTGTGTGTGTATTTTGTTTGTTTTTTTGTCTTTTTTGTTTTTCCTTGTTTCTCCACACCAGCTTCCGCCTCCTTTTAGGACTGTGCTGCATCTTTGGAACGTGCTGCAGTCCATGTTCCTCCACCTGCCTTGCTGCCTGTTTTCTGTAAGCTCCAACGTTCCTCTGCAGACGCTCTGAGCTGTTTATTCACTTCCTAAAGTAGATGTGGACATTTATTCCTTCAAGGTCGCAAATGGTGTAAAATACTGTATCGACCCACTTCCACATTATCTGATCCAGAATTAGGGCTGAAAGATATATCGTTATCATATCTATATCGAGATATGGACATTCAAGATATTAATATCGCCAAAGCAACTATATAAAAGATATAGATTTCCCAGCGCTTGTCCTGCATATAAAGCTCTGGAAGTCACAAACAAAACTGCACTTCCCACCAAAGTGCTTGGTTTTCAACGAACCCGTAGTCATATCGTATCGTATCGATATTGAGATGTCTGGCATGAATATCGAGATATGAAATTTTGTCCATATCGTTCAGCCCTATCCAGAATGTCTGGAAACTAAATATAGAAGAGTGCAAAATCACGTGCAGTCAAAGTGACTCCTCTGTTCTTTTCATGGTGAATATCAAAACTAATTTTAATGAAAATTCATAGGAAAGTTTTAGGAAAAGTGAGGCACTGGAAAGGCTTCATGATTTTTTTGAATAAAGGCCTTAAATAGGCAAAATTTAAAATGGTCAAAATTACCACCTTGGCTGTTCTTGACAAGACGCAACAGAAATAAACCTTCACTACTGAAACAGAGAAACTGACAACCAGCCGCAGCACATGTAAACATCTTACTGCTTCTGCAAGAAAACAAAGAAAACAATCGTCAGGAGCACCTATAATAAGACAAACTGAGAAAAGCATGAATAACATGAGATTATTACCAACAGTTTTCAAAATTAGATAACTCAATTGTCTTTTACGCAAATTTAAACTCAAGGAAAATCTATGGTTTACATCATGATCACTTTAGATGGTAAATTATCACATTGGCATTGATGGAGGGAACAGTTTATTTCAATTTTCACCATGTAGTTATGATGTTTACTCTGTTTGCTGGTCTGGATGAAAAAATGGACAAATATAAATGAACATCTTTATACATTTGTCTGAAGTCTGCACTGGATTGATCAACTGTTCTGTATTGTAACTCTGAAAATATTTCTCATTGCATAAAAAGTTTTGTTAAATGGGAAGAGCGAAGAATTCAGATTTCTATATAAGTGCAACAAAATTGAGGTAAAAACCCTCAGTTCGTTTTTTTTTTTTTTTTTTTTTTTTATACAAAGGTAAAGTTAAAAAAAAGAGTAAACCATGCAAATATGCATGAAAGATTATTGTACAACAAGCTACTGAACCTGCAGGCAGAATATCAAACAACTGAGTACTTGTAAAGTTTTCACTGCAATAAGAACTTTGGGATAAAAACAGTTGTTTAGTGAATTTGTTTTAGTTTTGAGGATCCTGAAAACAGGATTTTCATGTCAACCTTCTTTAAGACTGACTCCTGATTTCTAAAGATGCTTGGTGATTAAATCAAGTCTTTAAAACTTAAACTTTACTATTGCAACCTCATCAAATACTCCTGATCTGTCCTTGTCGTCTTCCAGACACGGGCTGTCTTTTATTGTTAATGACCGGATACACCAGCAGCTTCTCCGTGGATTAGAAACCAAAACTAAGAGGTTTAGAATACAACAATGGCTCGACTGAAAACACACACGGGATAATGACACGGGATCCATCGTTTCTCTGTGTTTATTTGCCGTGTTGAAGGAAACAAGATTTCTTTCTGAATTCATCTGCGATGCAAAGGAGACCTGAAAACAGCAACAAACTGATTTCTGGTTTAGTGGAAGATGAAATCTTTTAAAGCAACTGAGAATTTCTCTCAGATATGACAATAAAATCAAACTTTAAAAAGGAAATGACTCCAAGTTAAAAAACTGGAGGTAGATTTGAGTGTTGGGACTCTTTATTCAGGAGTCTTGATTAAATTTGGCACAAATTGCTTCATTTTCCAACAAAAACTTGATTAAATGTCCTTGTGTGGGAAATGTTCATTATCATCCAAGTTCAGTGTCATGAAATTTTGACACAATTAAAAAGAATATGAATGTAAAATAATGCTTTGATTCCTTCAGCAGAATAAAGTGAATGAAGGTCTGACACAGTGAGCCGTGCATTCGTGTCACGGCTTTGACGGAGACTTGCGCCATCACATCCTGAGGGGAGGAAGCGAGAGGTCAAGGTGGTAGCAGCCCGACTTTCTCAGAGCTGACACGCAATGTTCCTACGGAGAAACATATCGTCTCTAATGATGCAGCACTTCTGCTTGTGGGGAGAGGATGAGTCTGGTGCGCTGCGAGGACCACGATGAGCCTACTCCCTCCACCTCCCAGAGCAGAGCTCATGAGCAGGCGGGTAGATGGTTAACCAGCCTCTGAGCTGGACCCAGTGCTCAGGATTAGTTTTGACATGAGGACAATACGTGTGAGATTACAGAGCACACAAGCTCCACCCAGAACCGTGTTGGTACACCAGCACCCAAACACACCTAATTACTGCCCTGTCACCTCGGTCACGATTGCTTTGTACATCAAGTGTTTGCAAACTGGAGAAAATTCATGAGGGCGACTCTCTGGGGAAAACTTAAGTCTCATTAGGCGATGGTTAATCAGTTAGAAACAGCAGCTACATGCTAATTCTGCAGATTAGTTGTATGGTACATGTGAGGGTTATACTATTTATAACTATGGATATTTCAGCAGTATTGATATAAATGAGGCTACACGGTTGCATGGTGGTTAGCACTACTTTTTCCAACAGTTCCAACAGTGGCCTTCCTGTGTGGAGGTTTGCATGTATGCATGGGTTCTCTCCAGGTACTCCGGGTTCCCCTCACTGTCCATGACATGATGTTAGGTTAATTTGGTCACTCAAAATTGTCCCTAGGAATGAATGTAAATGTGTGTGGTTGTCTGTCTCTGTGTTGGACACACTGTGGCAAACTCCTCAGGGAGAAAAATCGCTATTAGCTAGCTCAAAAGTTGCCAGAAGTCGCTAAATGACGTCATCGTGATGGCAGTGTAATTTAGTGCATGCATATAAGACATATAAGGTCCTAAGTATTTATTATTTGACATGTTTCATGACATTGCCCATTTACAAGGGTTCTGAAGGGGTGGTATACATATTTGAGTCACGGTGCAAAGAAGACCCAGGTGTGCCACAAGGCATCATGGGAAATAAGCAGCAACTGTTACATTAGGCCATAATGGACAATTTACGATTACTAACATATTTGTACGATGGACTTTGTGGCAAAAATAAAATAAAATAATGCCATAGGAAAGCCAACGTGCAACTGATGCTTAGACCAAGAAAAAAGAAAGTATCTTCTCACGCCCATGTCACGTGCAATTCATTTGTTATCTGGACGAGGAGGAGTGATCATCTCACAGCAGCTGGGAGGGGCTGCTGCCTGCACCGACAGTGTTAACGGTGAGTGAGTGCCGGGAAACAGGGAGGGAGGGGCCGATGGCAGGCAGCACCCGATGAACAGCCGGACAGCGATATAAACTTTATCCGTCTCCATGACCATCAGCAAAAGTCACTAGATTTGTCGCCAGTCGCTTTTTTGAAAATAAGTCGCTAGAGGGGTCTGAAAAGCTGCTAAGTTTGGAACAATGGCTGGACAGACTGACGATCTGTCCAGATGTACCTGCCTCTCGCCTGATAATAGCTGGGATAGGATCCAGCGACACTGCCCAGCTGGCATTTTAACACTGAATCAATGTTAGATTTTGTTTCGATTTTGTAAATCTAATCAACGTTGAAGTGCAACGTCATTTCAACGTCTTGTTCCTCAAAGGGTGAAACGTGAACTGCAAACGTTGAATCAACATTGATTTTAGTTTCAATTTTGCAAATCAATGTTTGGATGTCGAAATGACGTCACTTTTCAACAGTTATATTTTAGCAATTTTTTTTAAGGTGTAAAATTTATTTTGATTAGACAAACAACTAAAAAACGTTTGATATTTCGAAGCTGAATCTATGGTGAGTTAACACCATTTCAACCACTGGCTGTTCAACATTGTTTTGACATTTAATTAACGTTCATTCATCAAATGACGTTATTTGAGCCACATTTAAACGTTTAAAGTCGGTCGAATGCCAGCTGAGTGAATTAGACAAGCTGTACAGAAAATGAATGAATGAATAAATGAATGAATTCTTAAAACATGCAATAATTTATGTGATGAGCCAAGTGGTAAAATAATAAAATGATGCTGGACACTAACATCAACACTCCCAAAGAATTTCTTTAAGCACCTCCTAATAGAGTAATTTTACCAAGATTATGTCAATCATTTGTTTGGGCAGAAAAAAATTACTTAAGATTTATTAAAATGGTTTTCAAGTTAAGCAAATTTGTATAAGAAAGAATGGGATGTACAGTTGTCTTTAAAATTATAAACAAACTAATAATAAATAAGAATTTACAAAACTATAATTTGGTGAGACAATAGTTTAAAAAAAAAGAAGAAAACTGTCACAGACACATTAGAGCATCTTTCGCATGAACAATGGACCAAAATACCTGTGAACACGTGCAGACGTCCTTTTTGAACATTACAAAAAACACCTGGTTGCAGTGATTGCCTCTTCGGAGCCCCATAATGCAAGTTCAATTATTTTTTGTGAGTTTGTTTTTAATATTTCTGTTGAACCACAATTCAAAATCAATGTCATCATTTTCATAGAATTTTTATTTATTATTACTTTTGTCAATTTCATCTTATTTCACCGACAGATTAACTTTTTCCTTCTTTAATTGGAGGACATGAACAATTTTGAGGACGACTGTATAACTTTAATGCCCCACAAATAGTTATAATCCTCCAGCCAAGGGACAGAATCTACCTGCCAATTACTACAGGAACAAACATTATTCTTTTTTAATTTAATTTGAAATAAATACATTTAAATGAGTCAATTGTTTCCTATGTGCAATCTTTGCACATCATTTATAAGACATTAATGATGCTAGTTTTCCTGCCAAGAAAAAGTTGCGGATGTATGATGCAATTTACGTTATTACTCATCATATAAGTGCTGCATGAACCGTATTAACATTTTTTTATGAATTTCATGCAGAAGTTGAATATCCTTGACTTTCTGTGAGCAGTGTAATTCAACACTAGACAGAATTATGGGAAATAAACAGCACAACAGGTAAAAAGTCTCCGTTAAACCTTTTGGAGTCAGTTTATCTAAAATATGGAGCCAGAATTCCTCTATTTCAAGCAATAATTAATCAAATTCCACAGTTTTCAAGGTGTTTTTCTCATCTAAGCCAGACTATTTATGTATTTCAGCATATCTATATTGGTTGCATTCACCGTAGCAAACTGAGCTAATCCCATTTTAAATAATAAAATTAAATTAAATAAAGCTGCAGCAGCTGAAAAATGGTCAAAAGTGCAGCAAGTTGCAAAAGAATGATGACTATGATGCCTCCACCCTAAAAAGCTGCAAGCTTTACACCCATTGCTTGGAAATTAGATTGAATAAGGCACCTATAACTGAGTCACCACCTCTTAGTTGCATCATTTCCAGACATTTACACAGTCAGATCAAATTTTTCATCCTGCTGTAATACGGGTAAAATACAGCAGATCTGCTAACCAGTCAGCCCATTTTGCATTTCACAGAGCATCATTTTTAAACAGTATTCTTTGACTGCTGAGACAATTACACAAGCTGGTTAAATTTCACTGTGACACGAGTCATGTGTGTGTATGTGTGTGCTGTGGCCAAGTGTTGCTGTTCGTGTGTCATTGTTAACATGTCACCGCAATGATCCGGCCTGAGCTGCACAATCTGTGCAAAGTGTGATGCTGAGGCTCAAAGCCACAAGGGTGACTCAAGTATATGACTTTGCCTATGGATCACAAGAAATTAACAAATCCACACGGATGACACAGAACAAGACGGCCTGTAAGTCAACTGCTTCCTTATTTACACCTCATGGTAATAAAATGACGTCAGGATTCTATAAACTCCAACTTACAAGAGATTTTTATTTTCCAGTTTAAGATAAAAGCTTCAGCTAAAACAATGACTGGCACCGAGCAGACAACTCTCTTATTTCTGCAGCTGATAATTGTAATTGCATTAATGCCGCTTCACTAACAGAGTTGCAGGGTGTTTTTGTCTCACTCCACTGTTAATAAATCAATTTCAGACAGCTGAACCACTGCAGCTCTGCAGCTTTATTTGGGGCCAATGGAAATTTTGAGCTTAAATGACCATGAAATTAGAAATCACGACAAAAAATTGGTTTTTTTTTTTTTTTGAGAGAAATTGGTTCAGCTCAGGAGGAACAAATAACTTAAAACATATTTTAAAACAAACCCTAGATTGAGCTTCTGGATGGCTTACGACTAAGTATAGACCGAAATTTGCTGGCATGTGCATCTGCCGAAATGTGAGGTGTGTTGGCCGATAAACCCACTTGGTATTATTTATAGAAAGGCATCTATTTACATATTTATCAGTGGTGCAACAATACATGTATTCGTATCAAACCAAACTGAACGGGTGTGTATTGAATATCAAAAAATACAGTTTTTAATTAATTTTATCAACTTGTATTCGGACAATGAGCTCTATGTTGAAACTCAGTGGATCTACATTGGACTACATTCAGATCTGGCATTTGGAACTACTTTAGTTTACATGTTAAGTGTGACCCTGACGGTAAGCCGTTGTGGACAAAAAGACACTGGGTTAAAAACGGCATGAAAATGTTGTTTTTTTGTATCCCAAAAAAATTGATGTGTGACAAAGTATCGAACCGAACCATGAATTTTTTTTGTATCACTGTACCCCTATACATGTATATACTATATATATTTATTATACGGCTCCTTAGAATGCTGTTGAATGCTCTGTTGACTTGAATGGATTTTCCCAACGTTCCAGCGGTCATTATTTTAGTATAATGACCGCTGTAACAATATAATGACCCCTGTCAATGGCAACAATTTTTTTTTTTTTTTTTTAACCTGTGGTCTTGCAGTGATCACCAATATCCCTCCGCATCGCAAGTAGTCCAGTCACTACAGCAAGTGAGCACCTAGCAACACCTCGTGACCAAAAATGGATGACTTCCCAATTAATTTGAACGTCTTCGGCAAGTGTGGAGATTTTGAGCGCTGGGTCCAGGCTGAGTTTAAGGATTCTCCCTCCCAAAAACGAAAAAGACAAAAAAGAAGACCAGTGGTAAGACGCATACAGCTAACAGCAGAGAAGGAAATGCTCAGTTCAACCTACAGGAATAGCCGGTGCTAGCACAAATCCAGCCGCCGTCACTCAACTAACAAATGTTGCTAAGCAAAAAGTTCCCTGACCTGGCCTCGACTGCGGGAAACTATTTTAATCTGAGCGTAAAACATCAGAAAGTTATTTGACCTTCACAAAAATAGAAAACTTTAATCTATTTTTTGCAAGTAGCCGTATAATAAGCGGGATAATGTATGGAACGCAGGTCATTATGGGGAAATACTGACCGACAGGGTGAATGCAGACCCCGATGCAAAGTGGAGGGGTCTGAATATATATATATATATATATATATATATATATATATATATACATACACATATATATATATAAATAAAGGATGCACCGAAAATTATTAAAAATTCACATGAGTGGGATCAAACAAAATATTTTTTTTTTATTTTAATTTATATTATGCATTGTCAGTGTTAAAATAAATATTTTGATACTTTTGTATTTGATTTATTGCAATACAGTAACTTGATGTTAGTGAGGTTAGTACACATCGTAGCCAAAAATACTATGGTTCTAATAACTGACATAATTTCTTTAAGTGTTTTGGCCTTGGTATGCTCATTTTTTGTTTTCGGCTTCGGTCAAGAATTTTAATTTTGGTGCATCCCTAATATACACACACACGCATAAATATATATATATACATATATATAACAAGTTTAATGTTTCTATTAAATATTTACTTACAAGTGCACTGTTTTATATATTTATTTGAAGTTCTTTGTTATTTTAATCTTAGGTTTTCAAATCAGTTTTCATTCTGTCCTTCAATATATTAACTTTGGGGTCAAAAGCAGTATCGGCCCCAAATATCGGCAGGTTATATCGGCCTTCTGAGGCTGATGAGAAAATAGTGGTTTCTGTATTGGTCGATTCCTGCTTACTATTAATTTAAGTAGCTAAAAAGCATAAACACAGTTTTTCCAGCGTTTATTAGACTGTATTTATGTTTTCTCTGGTTTAAATCAAGCACTTCACACTGAAGAAGATGGAGGATGAGGATGCTGAGCATCTAAAGGTGTGAGAGAAAAACATATAGATTGTGTACTACTGTTAGAGAGCGAGGGCGGAAAGTAGGCCATATGGAAGTAATTCCATGGAGGCGTGGAGAAGTGTGTGTGGGGGGTGTAGAGAGGGAAAAGGTGGAGGGTGGGGGGTGTGTGTGTATATATTCTCCTGAGAGCACAATGCTGGAAACCTCTGATGCTCGGCTGGGGGTACAGGCAGGTGGGTGGGAATCCTGGTTTGGAGACGCAGTGTGGGTGGTTCTGGGAGGGGGCTGGGGCGGTGGGCTGCACACTCGCAGAGGGAGACAGGAGGCGAGTTTGACCTTTTGGTTTCGAGGAGTCACACTGGGGTTACTGGAGCATCGGGGAGAGGATTTGAGCTCGGAGCTCTGCAACCACCCCTCCCCAGGCTGTGATTTCTCTTTAACCCACGGAGGACGCAGAGGAACTCTCCCTCATCTCCTTAAACAAGACTTTTTCTTCTTTTTACTTCAAAAAGAGGTGATGGGAGCTTCCACTGTTACAAGTCTTCTAAAAGGCAGGGATGTTTCATCATTTCCTGATATAGAAAACAAGCTTTAGCTATTTTTATCTGCTCACAGGGATGCAAAGAACATCAGTAAGGGGGGGTGGGTGTCTAACAAGCAACAACTGAACTGTTCTTTAAGTACAGAATATATAGAAAAACCTGTGATGTTCCTAATTAAAGACAAAGACCTGCTACAGCTCTCAAAATATCAAAATAGAAACAACAACATACTGGTCTTAAGTTTCATCACCACGAAGGTGAGCCGCTCTGAGAAAACAATTGAACTGAAAACACGTCTGCCAAGAAATCATGATGCAACGGATGACTCAGATATGTTGTTGATCATGTGCAAACAATTATCAATTCATCAGCGTCAGAGACATTCTGTGGCATTAGTCACCACATATGCTCCCACACCTAGCCATGATATGATCCACAGAGACTTCATAGGCCAAATGTGTGTCATCGGTGGGGAGACGGTGTGCCAAGGTGCTTCTGACGAGGAGCACTGAGTGTAGCTGCGCTGCATAAAAGGAAATGAATTTGACAAACAGGGGAGCATAAAAGAAGAAAAGAGTTGTAAAGCGCACAGAGATGGGAAACAAGCGGCTCACGTTTTCTGTTGCTAAGCACCTCATCAGCAGCGAGGCTCTGGTGCCACCAGTCATGTGTCACAACACGATGCCCGACTCCCCCACCTCAAGGCGTGACCTTTCTGACAGCGTTGTCTGTCAAAACAGCAGCGGGGCTGATGGGTCAGTGGATACGCAAACCTTCTGTCCTTGTCACGTTCACACTTTGTTTCATCTCCACAATGCAGACGGTGGAAACTTCATCACCCAGGAAGACTTCTGGGTAAAAATCCAGAGTTGGAGTTAATTAGAGATCTGATCAGGTGGAAGTTTGGAGTGAAAAATGATGCTGCTTCTGTTGGCTTCATCAGGAAAACAGGACATTTATGCTCCTGTTGTAAAAATTCACAAGTAAAACTGAAAATGCATTTGTTTATTGCTTACTTTTTCCAATTGTTTGATAAGTGAATCAGACAACAGAAGGGATAATTACGAGATGGGAGTGCAGCCATAAGTATACAAAACAAATACCAGCAATATTTACTAAAAAAAAGGTAAAGATCATGATTATCTTCTGCACTGCAGTTAACACATAAATTTGGTTAACAATTCTTTAAACCTACTTTAATATTCAGAAAAAAAAGTGGTGAGTTGACATTTGTTTCTGAATACAGACCATGGCCATCCGGGTCTGCCATTAGTTAAAACATACGGGACGTGTGGTGGTTCAGTGACACTTGTCCTAGTTGTGTCACAACCTCTCAGGCCTCTGCTTGTTTCTCACTGAACATAAAAGCTTGCACAGTGCTGCCATTTATTCATTCAATGGCTTAAAATTAGGATTGCATGATCAAATTTCTATATCATAGTACCATTATTATTATTATTATGCAACTGTTTCTTTTTTATAATAGTGACTGAGGCTGTTTACATGCACACAAAAAATCTGATAACTACCTGATTTCTGGAGTCATCAGATAATTCAGGTGATCTTGTATGACAGTATGTTCTGATATCCTTGATCAAATAAATGGCAGCTTGTCCTCCTCTTTGTGCACGCAGACTTGAACAACTGGTTTATTTATTTTATTTCATTTATTCAAATCAGGGATGTTCGATATTGGCTTTTCTACCGATATCTGATATACCGATATCACCCAACCCTTAATTTCTGATATCCAAAATCAAACTCGACCAATCTATGCACACAACTTTTCTACATGCTGGATGAAATCTCTTAAGATTTCATTGTTAAAAATATCTGTAATATAAAACCAATGCCAATATTTTTCAATATCACATTTTAATGCCGATAAAATCGGACATCTCTAAAAAAAACAAACAAAAAAAACCACATCTGTGCTTACGAAAAAACTGTTGTGTCTATCTTTTTAACAACAAATGAAAGACAGACAAGTCAGGCAGCATGAGCGGAAGAGAATAGAAAAACACGATGGCGTGCAGCAGCGGGAAGTTCATATAAACAAAGTAAAACATTTACATGTTATTAGCGCCAACATTAGCCGCTAAAGCTAACACATGGGCCTTGTTGTATAGCAAAGACCAGATGTTTTGGATGGGCGACCAACTCAGAAGCTGCAACAGAAAAGGACTTCGTATAATGACCACCTGAACAATATAATGACCGCTGTCAAGGGCAACAGATCTTTTTTCCTTTTTTCAACCTGTGGTCTTACGGTTAACCTAATATTCCTCCACATCGCAAGTAGTCCAGTCACTTATCTCAACCAAGATCTCAACGATAAAAATGGCAACAAAAAACAGCGTGCGAGCACTTAGCGACACCTAGTGGTAGAAAAATGGATGACTTCCCAATCAATTTGAACATCTTTGGCGAGTGCTGGGATTTTGAACAATGGGTCTGAGTTTTAGGATTCACCCTCTCCAAAATAAAAAAGACAAAAAGAAGACCACGAGAAGACCAGTGGCATACAGCTAACAGCAGAGGAGGAAACGTCCAGTTCAACATACAGAAATAGCCGATGCTAGCTCAAATTCCAACCACCATGACTCAGCTAACTAACGTTGCTATGCAACAAATGCCCCGACTGAGGGGGACCATTTTATTCTTAGTGTAAAACATCAAGACTTATTTGGCCTTCACAAAAATGGAACACTTTAACTCACGTTGGGGTCTGCATTCGCCCTGTCAGTGTGTATTTCCCGATCACGACCTGCGTTCCATGCATTATCCATTACATAATCCCTGACTTCTCCACCCCAGCCGGTCGAGGCAGACGGCCGCCCTACCTGAGCCGGGTTCTGCTGGAGGTTTTTCCTCCCTGTTAAAAGGGTGTTTTCCTTCCCACTGTCGCCACCAGTCCGTGCTTGCTCAGGATGGGGGATTGGACCGGGTCAAGTCAAGATTCAATCCAATCTGCTGGTTTTCTTAGCTAGGCTGTTATGAATCTGACTTGAATTTTTCTGTCTGTTAAGCACCCTGAGGTGACATTGTCATGAATTGACGCTATACAAATAAAGTTGAATTGAACATAATCAGCATCTCTGGTGAGTGTGATATTTTATTTAAATGTTTTGTTTTTGTTTGACAATTAGATGAATATTGATTCTGAGCTGCTCCTGATGATGGACGTGGCGAAGCTGCAGTTATAGTGGAGCGGTTTGGTGTCATAACTGGGCTTCTTGTTTTATTCTTCACTGTATTCACCCTCATACGCAAATCTCTCTCTGTTAGACGCAATCACGACTTGTTACATTGCATGTTTTCATAGAATTGATGATTTTTTTAATTGTGACATAAAAGTGGTGATATTAAGAAGCAGAGGGAAAGTCGGGGAAGTGCTGCCACTGCTAGCCACACTAGCTCCAGGAGCTTTCTGCTGTTATTCCAAGTCCAAGCCTGATTTTTCCGTCCTGCCCGAACAAGTCCAGCCAGCTAGGACAGTGAGGGTGATGTGTATCACACCGTGTCCTCCTCCAGCCTGCACAGCTCACTGTCTGATGATATGGTTCCTACATACAGGAAATTACATGATTAGCTTGTTAACATCTGAAAGTTAACATTAATGACAGCTGTCATCTCTTTTAGATTAATTAATGAAAGTTTGTGGTTAAAGTTGTAGTGAAAATTGTAGACATTTCAATCGTTAGATGCTAAAAGACAGCGAGGGTGTAACAGCTTTTAGCTACTTGCTCTGTATGGCTATGAACACGCTGCATCAGTCCAACAGTAATGATTATGTCATGAGGTTAAATATTTGCGTTGGGCTCTCTGGCTGTTTCAGGGTGTGGGCATCACAAACCACAAATTGATATTTACAAGAACGTAGATCAAGTGCTTACTGGTTTCCATGGTTATTCTTAGATGAAGGTTATGGTATATTCAGGCGTTTGCATGCAGTCATTTCTATTCCAGCTTATCTGCAGTAATCTAGATGAGCTCACACTCCTGACTTCTGTACAAAACACTTCTACATCAGTGTGATTAATCACCGCAGCTGGACTTTAGTGTGACACAAAGCCAGTATGACTCCTTAGAGACGTACTGTATCAGAAATTGACTAAGAATCTTTTTTCTACCTTTATCAACTGTGACTTCTAAAGACAGAGGGTACCCTCTGTCTTTAGAAGTTTACTATGATGCATTTCGAATGTTGGAAGTAAACTCTGACCCCTCACATATAACAAGAGGCTTTAAGGGTTGAAATCAAGCCTGGGAAATGGGAAAACAATTAATTGAATTACAATAATTGAGCTCATAAAACAAGGCTGATACACAGAGGGTGCAGGTTAAAGGTGAACATGAACATACAACTGCTCCAAATGGATTTGCTAACTGCAGAACAACTCAAAGTAAGTCTGGATGTGCCGCCCTTACAGAGAACAAGGCATCACTAAGCGTGCTGTATAATATGCAGTTCATATAAGATTTTCTTTGCTCTTTTCCTTTTTTATTCTTGTTATATTTGTTTGTATTGTCTTGTTTCAAGAATGAAATAAATAAATTTAGCTAAGCTAAGATAGAAATTATGTGAATGTTAAAGATCTCAACCCCCCAAAAGACTTTTTGAATGATTTATCATTTCAGTGTCGCCATTAAAAATGTTTGTTCCTCCAGAGGTTTTGTAGGATCAATTACAAGGTTTCACTGAAGCTGCTCTAAAGAAAATATGAAGGACCAAAATAACTATAACAATTAATAAGTAAATAAACTAAAAAATATACAATTAACCCCAGTACCACAGCACATGAGAACCAGACAGAAGCTTCTGAAAGATGACCAACTCTGCAAAGACACAATATCAACACACAGCAAAGAAAAACGCAAATATGTGTCATGTACGTGCATAAATAATATATAAATCAATAAACGTAGAAATACATAAATGAAAATAATTAAAAATTCTTAGATAAAAAACAATTTACATGAATAAATAAGTACAATACAGTTATTTTCCCAAATAACCTATTTAATCAAGACTTGCCAAGTTAGCTACCCCTTTATTTTGTTAGAATTATGGCATTTTTGGTCTTCCATACAAAACATGTTGTTGGCTCAACACTTTTTCTATGTGCATATGCTGAGTATTCCTGTGTTTGCATGGCTTAATAAAAACAATGTAATAATCTGAAAGGGATGTGTTTAGTACATCTTATTCTATGATTACAGAGTTTGTGTGATAAATGTTTTACTGTAAAATCCTATTGTAATATTTTTTCTACAATCAGATTTCATCTTCTTTTTTTTTTTATTAAACATGAACTTTTTACTGCTGTACAAAGCTACGACTTTGTAACACCTAGATTTCCCAAAAGGGATGAATAAAAATCTTATTCTTAAAGAGGAACACGAATCACCACAAAAAAAGTCGCTTCGAGCTCTCAGGGGGGTCCGACGAATGACTAATCACATTTCAAATTTAAGCCGTTTTCTCCCTTTGGTCATATTGTGAAGCAGTAAAAAGTGATGGATGAAAAAGTATGATCAGAGTTTTAAACAGCCTGTTTAAAAAAAATAATAATCAAGAATATCAGACGGTTTGGTCAACAAGACGAAGACCAAACTTAAATTCCAACTCCTGTTTAAGACTGTTCTGTTTGTCGAGATAAAAATTTCCTACCAGTGATACAAATCGCTTGATTGCTGCATTTCCAGCTAGAAATCTGATGATTGTTTTCCTAATGGTGCTATTGTTAATTTTAAAGTAGCTTAAGAGAGTGGCCTGATGTATTTAATCTCTCAAAGTAAGCACTGCATTACTTTATTCTTCCTGATATTTGGAAGTTAGTCGTCATGCACTTTTTTTAAATAAAAAAAGGTCAAAAAGAAAATTCTACGTTTCATTTGATTCCCAATGAAGATCTATGGTAAAACATACCACATTACGGGCTTAGAGCTGCCTTGATATGCAAAATAACAATATTACACATGCAATTCAAACCGCGATTAATCACAGTTAACTTTGAAGCTTCTGCGATTAATCGCGATTAAACAAATTAATCATTTGACAGCCCTGCTTATTTTATTTCCTTTTTTTTGTCAGCTCCCCCCCCCCCCCCTTTTTTTTTTTACATTTACTAATATGAAAAAAGCCAACACACTTTAAGCAGACAGAATTTTTTGTGAAGAAAGTAAACAGTTTTCCAAAATTTATGACCACAGACGTCCACCGGAAACGAGTAAAAAACAACAAAAACCCAGCTTTCAACAACAAGTAAAAATATGGGGTTTATATTACTGAAATAAAGTTAATTACACGTCAGAGCACACACTGCCTGGAGTCTCATTTTACCTAATAAAGGAAGCTTTGAAGAACTTTTGGTGAAATGCGGCTGTGTGGGATTTAACCAAGCGGGGGTCCTGCTAACTTCACCTTTTCATGCAGGTTCTAGACGAAGCCCCGCATCTGCATCTGCATTCACATCCAATACTTTTCACTGCAACAGGTGCTTTTTCAAAGATGCCACGGGGAACGCTCACACGCACTAATGATTAAAAGCATTATTCTCTCAGCATCACGAGCTCCAAACATTATTTCCTTACACGCCACCAAACAGGTGCTCTTTGATTTCCGTGGTTTGGACACTGAATGGCTGTGCTGTCTTTTTCAGGGTTTTTTTTCCCGTGACAGCCTGAAACGACAGCGAGATGAAAGCGAGTTATCATTAACAGAGGCAGCTTCATCCAGACTCCCTTTAACTTTCTGGTTTCTCGCAGGGATGAAAACTGAAGAGGGCCAGATGTTGAAGCAGCTGGCAGTAATCACAGCAGGGGCGCTCAGATCCAAAGAGCTGGTGAACAAGACGAGTCAGACGCTAAATGTCCGACAGTGTTGTCAGTCCACTACAATCATTAATCAGGTCATCATGTAAACAGGAAACAACTAGTCACCCCCCAGAAATGTTCCTACACATTTCAATATATATTAATGCAGACTGAACTTCACAGAGGAACTAAATCAACTGAAAAAGTGGATTTAGTTCTTTAATTTCAAGTTATAATAAGTTTATGTTACTTGGGAATCAGTGGAGGAACAAAGAGGTCAAATTAATAATTGATAATGTGAAAAATTAAATTCCTCTGAGGTTGGACCAGATATCAGCTGGAAGTAGGGGCGGTTGGAAAAGACTTGACAATACGATATACCTATCATGATACGCAGGTCACGATACAATATTGCGATATTGTGACACTGCGATACATTGCAACATTTTAGGAACTCCTGAGAAATTTAAAATGCAGCCTGAAATAAAAGTTGCACCTATGTACAAACATCGGATGACAACAAAATGAGTCAACATCAATGAAATCCAGTTTCTCCACGTCCCATTTATTAAATCTGGACAGGTTTCTTTGCCACTGGATCTCAAAATAAAACCATTTACAATCGTCCCCCTGAACATAATTATTTTTCAGTACTTTTGAAAACAATATTGCTACAGCTGAGCTGGAATAGTATAAATGTACACAAATTCATATGAGATCAGTAAAACAAAGTAGTATATGAAATCACATATTAGTGCATTATGTAAAATAAACATTTCAGTCAGTCATTATAATCTCAAACAGCTGGGTGGTCTATGAAAACCTGGACACACGTAAACTTGTACTTTCCACTGTGTGTAAAGTTTAACCTAAACCTGCAGATGGACATAAATATCAGAGCTAAAGCAGGGACTTTTCTACATGCTGGACCGCTGCTGATAGAACAACAAAATCTCGCGAGATTTCGGAATAAAATGATGAAATCTCACAAGATTTTGTAAGTCAACAATATCTATACCACATTTTTAAATATGGATATGATATCTCAACATAAAATATTGTGATATTTTGTCACACCACTTGTTGGATACCATGTTAGTTAAAGGGATAGTACACCTACAGAATGGGCGTTCATCTTCTATTCACCCTCATGCTGAGCAAGACTCTGGAACACTTTTTTAAGTGGGGGGGTGTTCGTTATCTGCAGACTTTCATATAAGGGGGCACTGGCGCTTGACTCATAAAGGTCCATAAAAGTCCACAATACTTGTCAGTATTCCCCCATACTGCTCGTCCAATATAATCCAAGTGTCCTGAGTGGGCAGTGTCCATAATTTACTCGAAACAACATCATTGAGGCTGTTTATGTAATGTACACCGAATGTACACCCCATACGTGGTTTGCTGTGAGGAAAAGGTATTCAGTTTCGTGTCCGAATCACAGGCAGAATGAGTGCACTACATGCTCTGCTATGTAGTGAGCGAGGGGTTAGGGAGTAGGAAGGACATTCGGGCACAGCCTTAGTATATTTGTATAGCCTCAACAGCAGTACATCGTACTTCTGGGATACACGTCCATGCGAGTTCACGACACTACGGAAGCCGCGGCAGACCAAACCAGACGAGATCGCGCGTTCCTTCTTTCTTTCTTTGTTTTAAATCAATAGTCAACCCCTCTTGCGTTTGTCCGCTGCTCGGTCGCTCTTAGCACAATGTAAACAGTGAATTTCTTCTTCTACGCTTGCATTATCGGCAGAGTAGGCTCTGAACGCCAGGGCTTCCGTAGTGTTGGGAACTCACATGGACGCAGATAAAGAAAGTGCGATATTCTACTGTTTTGGTTATGAAAAATATACTAAATGACGTCGTTTCCGGTAAATTCTCGTTGCTACCCACTCACGACACTTGGATTACATTGGACGAGCAGTATGGAGGAATATTGACAAGTTTTTGTGGACTTTTATGGACATTTTTGTGTTGAGCCCCGGTAAACTCCATTATATGACAGCTGGCCGATAACAAAAGCCTTCCGATCTCCGGCTGCATTTGAGATATTAAAAAAATGCTCCAGAGTCTTGCTCAGCATGAGGGTGAGTAGAAAATGAATGCACATCATTCTGTGGATTTTGTATCCCTTTAAGTTCAAAAGAAGCTGGCACAGAGCGTCGTCATCCTCAGCGTTGTATATACTATATAACTTTAATGCATCTGCATAAGAGAGGACTCTTAAAGAATAGAAAGAAATCCTTGAAAATATGCTGCTGAGATTATTTTTTCTAAAGACAGGAAGGAAGACGAAGGAGACAAAACCTCCTGAATGCTATAAAGGTGCGCTTGCATGTAAAAATAGATCCATCTCAGGAGGAGATTATTTGCGATGCTCTGTATTTATGGAATAGAAAAATCTAAGCAAACTGTCTTTAAAGCCAATCATGATTGTGCAGGTATGTGAAGTGTTCACCGTTTGCAAATGAGTGGATGTGATTGAGGTGTTCAACGAAGTGACTACAGTACAGTACAAAGAAGAAATAAAACTAAAACTAAACAAAAGTGCTTGAAGGCTGCAGCCTAGAAACTTCCTTGAAAAAAGGAGAAACAAGGTGAAAGCATGCTTTAATAAGAGAAAATATTCCGTGGGCAACCATTTCATCAGAAATACAACAGCAGAGCAAGTGATCCATCCGTTTAGTCAGTGTGAAAATGTCAAATACACCGTACTTCCTTTTACTCTAAGCCACAAGCCACAATGCCTTCCACGCACATTTTCATTATATAACAGCAACGAGAGACTTTTATCAGCAGGAAATGAAAAAAATTACACAATTATTTCTGGATTAAACACATCTGAACCATTAAATTAGTTGATTTGTACATTTTAGCATGAATGACAACCATCATTAAATATGTTTCTATATAAATGACAACCAAAGGAAGCAACAATTAAGATTTAATAGTTTTTCTGGAAATATGTTGTAATAGTCTAAATGAGAGGCCCCTGGTTTCCTCTCTGACATCAGGACTGATGTAACACTTAATCTAGAAAATCAGCACAACCCACCGACCCACTGTCCTCTTTTGCAACTGCATCCAGCCTCTTGCAACAGTAGAGTTTCAGTTTGCTGTGTCAGCAAACGTGCTGAGGAATGTGGATTTCCTGCCATCAGTTCGGACTCAAAGACCTTCCCCATAATTCATGTTTTTTAATATACATTCCAGCTCAGAAACCAGCTGCTTCATCCACTCACAAAGTCATTAATCGCAGCTGGATGATTAGGAAAAAACAACGGACCTATCTTTAACACTTTCTGCACTCTCATGTCATATTTCACTTACAGACCTTTTATGCCTGACATTTAAATTCATCTTCAAATGCATGCCGGCTATAATACATCCACCATTTAAAAGCCACATAATTGTTTATCTGCATGGACGCATTGGCTGGCCTTTTCAGATTTCACTCGCACACTACATTAGTGAAGCCCAAACTGGCAATTAATTGGCAATGTCTTTTGGGCAACTTGCTTTCTGCCTAAATGCCATATCTCAGTGCTGTACAGGTCTCTCAGCAACAGGATTTAAAAACCACAACAAGGATGTGGTTTCCCTTGATTCTGTTCAACAAACAGCTGCGAATGGGTTTAGCAATTCAACTACAAGAACCAAAAAAAGTAATAAAATAAGCTGTTTTAAGGTGGGGAACGGTCACAACAGGTCCAGTGATGACATCTTAGTTCCCACCTCTGGATAAAAGGTGAATTTTAATGCAACTTTCCATAAAACATGTCAATCAACATTGATTTAACAGCCAACAGCATCAATCAGTGTGTGATATCTGGCTCCTGAACTGGTTCAAACTGAAAATCTATCATGGTAATATGTGGCGTTGGCAAACGATGAGTCACGATTCAGCAAATCAATGGTATCAGGATCAAACGTGTAGTAGGGATCGACGATACAGATTTTTTTTAGGGCCAATACTGATATTTTCTCCGCTGATGGCCGATACAACCTGCAAATATTTGGGCCAGATACTCCCCAAATTAATATAATGAAGGATACAATGAATTTTACAACTCTTAGTATAAAAAAAGAACAAAGCACTTCAAATAAATGTATAAAAAAGAAACAGTGCACTTGTAAACAAATATTAAATAGAAACATTAAACTTGTAATATAAATATATATATATATATATATATATATATATATATATATATTTAAAAAGTCTGTAAATCACGCCAACTGGGGCTACAGGCCAATGCAAATACCAGCAAAAATGGCAAATATCAGCCTAAAATATCGGCCGGGCGATGTATCGGTCTATCGTTTCAGTTTTATCGTATTTTCACCTTTATCTAACCAGGAGGTCCCATTGAGATTATAAATCTCTTTTACAAGAGAGACCTGGCCAAAGTAGCAGACGATCAAAATAAAAAAATACACAGTTAAGCAATATGAACAACTACAAAACAGAAACAAAACTAAAAAAGTTTACACTCCAACAAGGCAACTCTTATCCCACAATAAAAACAAGAACAACCAGTAAGACAAACCCACTCAGGACAGAGAAGCACACGTCTCCTTCACCACATTCTTTATGATGCCCTTACATTCATTCATCTATATCACTGTTTCTAATCACAGGTATTTTTGCAAATTATTCCAAGCCCATGGGTCGTAGTAACAAATGCAGTTTTCCCTGGTCAGTCAGAATCCGGGGGACATTGAGAAGTAACCACTTAGATAAGCTGGTAGCTACCAGAACTGACACAGACAAGGTTACATAGATAGGCTGGAAGTTTGCCCAGTAACGCTTTATAAATAAACCGATACCAATGCTGTTGTCTACGTATAGTTTGTGACGTCCAGCCCACCAGATCATAGAGAATGCAGTGGTGAGTTGCATGATACAGAGTCCAGTTTTTGCAAAATGGAAGAAGCTGCAAGCATGTACTGTATGTCACCGTAATCAATCACAGACAGAAATGTAGCTTCCACAAGTTTTTTCTTGGCATAAAAAGAAAAGGAAGATTTGTTTCTAAAATAAAAAACAATCTTCACTTTAAGCTTCCTGACTAAAGTTGTCATACGTACATTAAATGAAAGCTTGTCATCTATCTATACCCAAGTACTTGTAAGCAGAAACCCTTTCAATGGTTCTACCCTCTGATGTAAAAATGGTAAGATGATCAGGTGAATGTGACTAAGCTTTTGAAAGGACCATGAACTTTGTTTTTTGAGTGTTTAAGACCTTAAAAGGGACTAGAGGCAAGATTTAGAAAAAAAACTTGCGACTGCCGCTTCAGGTAACTGCAGCCACGAGCCAAGCCGTCACGGGAGCGTGCACAAACTGAAGCTATAATGTTGTTTACTACGCTTTTCTTTGTAGTTACACTTTTTAGTGTCTTTCAGTTGATCTGGATCGTTTGCTGACGATGAACGCAGCTTATATCCTGATGCTCTTCAGAAAAAAAGCAGATGGCGAAAAAGTTGCACTTCTGAATTCTTCTTACTTTAGTCTACACTTCAGACCAGAAAACATGTTTAACACATTTCTTTCTTTCCCACACTGTTGTTACAGACGTCTTTCTGTACTGAATGAAACACTTGGCCTTAAATATTTTACATTAATCCTCTCATTAAGACTTTTATATACTTAAATATATATATATATAAATATCTGATCATTTTAGATGCATCCATCTAAAATTTCCACTCACATTTCCAGAACTGCAGTCATATACATGTACAGAATTACTTTGTTTCTAGGCAGATTACAGTTTTGTCTGACAGAACTACGATTGAAGGCAAAAAAAGTTTAATCTATTTTGTGATTTTTGTTTTATTTTAACTAAACTTTTGCAAGTAAAAGGATTTCTGTCTCTGTCACTGGAAATAATAAAAAAATAGGTTGTGCACAGCATGAAAAGAGACATTTCCTGCACTGCATTTGGTATTTGTATTCAGGGGACGCTTCAAATCTGTGAAACCGTAGTCTTAAACAGACAGAAATGAGGTCTCATTTCATTTCATGGCTCCCTGCGATTTCAGTGAAAGACAACAGAGACTGTTGTCTGTTAGCTTAAATATCAACTCTTCAGCCTTTAAATTTCTTTTATTGAATTTTATGAAAAAACTTCAACTTGAAATGTGTTCTCATTTTAAGATGGTCTGAAAACACATGAATAACAAAACAGTTATGACAACAATATTACTAAATAATTATATCATAAATACAAAAAGAGTCAAGGAAACAGTTTAAGGATAAAAGGATAAACTCAATCATTTAAGATGTGAAAATAAAGCTGAATTAAAGCTACAAAGCTGTTGTAGAACTAAAAACTGAGGGTTTTTTAAATCTAAAAGGAACTTTAAATAGAAATTGTTTTAAAATATGAGAAATAATTCAAATGAACACATTTCAAATTAAACAAAACCAACAGAAAATGTCATCTAGATTTAGTTTAAAGCAAGTGAAGCTATCTATACTTCAAGTTATGAGCCTATTTATACATACAACAAAACCTGATCATTGTCTGATTTCATGTAAACAGCACAGATCTGATGAGAAATCACATTAATAACAAGATTTCTCCCCAATGCTCTGACATATTTGTGCATTTAAATCTGTAAATCTAATTTATTCGGTTATTTTACAACAAAAAATCATCATGATGTCATTGCAACATGAGCAGATGCTTGCGGTATTTATTTATCCCAGTAGTTTTCAACTGCTCTGGTTTCGAGACCCACCATCATCCCGTAATGACAAGCTGTGACCCAAACGGAGGAAAATTTTCCAACCCAACAAGATATGGTTCTGTAAGCCTCAGATTGTGCAGATTAATGATGTTTATGTGCAAAAATGTGAAATTAAAAAGTGCAAAAATTGAGAACTAGTTAAAATATTTATGTAAAATTTACTTTTAACAGATTCAGTTGGTGTTTTCCTGCAAAAGGCATGACACAAGTGCAACTAAGAAATCGTACTTGTACATAATCATGCACATAATCCGTCTTTAAATGTTAAATAGAACAAAATTAGTGTTCGTAGAAAATACTTAATCTGTGACAAAAAAAAAAAAAAATACAGTAACAGATTTTATCTGTAAACGGTGCAGAAATGTACTAAACCCATCAGATGTGATAATTAAAATAATCTGATTTTCCACAATTATCAGATCATTATGGTCATGTAATTGGGCTAAATGGTGACTTACAGGAACACCAAAAAGCTCATTTATAAAGAGGTACAATTAACATCACAAGTCTAAGACGAGGGCACGTTAATGCGTTAACACACTTTTTCAAAGCCTGTTGCTCCCTGGTTACAGCCTGTGATTACAGCTTCCTGGTTTAAAGAAAACCTCCTGAAACAAAACCTCCGCAATAAAGACGTTTTCATGTGAGTAATTCTGTGATTGCTGCATGCACGGTCTATGATCTGACTGGTAAAAATCTAACATATCTAAAAACTCTGACCTGCCACTCATGTTCATATGTAGCCCACATACAAACGCATATAAAAGTACCGTTTTTTGTCTGGATACTTCTTATAATTATCTTATTATTCCATTTATGTGGACTCATGTTTCGGGGAGGTTTAAATAAATACAAAAATATCTCCAAAGATAAAGTTCTTTGCATTGTGAGAACAGAAATGAGCAAACAGGAGCTCAGATTTAGCAGGAAAAGTTCAGACTGAACAAAACCCTGAGATGAGACAGAGTTGAGGCAGAGAAGCAGCACTCTGAGCATTATGGGAGTAACCTGCAATTATTTTATAGCTCTTAAGATTCCTGAGCTCTTAGTCAGTGTTTACCGTGGAGGGGCACGGCAAGGCCACAAATTACAACCACTTGCTCTGGCAGCAAATGCTCAGGAGTCACGCACAGGCCCGAGCTTTGAAGGGCAACGTCTGCTTCAGGTAATCTTCCCTTCCCTTCTTAACTGCACCATGCAACGAGCATCACTATGGTCTTCAAGCTGCACAAGGCTGACGGTCCACTAACGATGCTGCTGCCGTCTCCTTCGCTGCAGTCACCTGCTCCCAGAGTGACAGTTAGATACAAGTGGGCGTTCGTGGATGTGTGTACGTCGGCAGGCTTGTTTTTCAGGTCTCTGCAGAGGATTGTGAAAGAGCCATCATGTGACGATGTGGGCCATCTTCGGCCACGACTTCTCCAAAAGCTAAACTGCCACGCAGAGGGGGACAGAAAACCACAACAGCCTCGTGGGAGGTTGAGAAAGGAGCTGCGATTATGTGGCAACCAAAGGGTTAAGGTGGCCGCTGCAGGTTGACGGGGGCTCTGATTTAACTCTGAGGGCAGAGGTGGAGACCAAGGTGGTGAGAATACGGGCAAAGGCAAACAGTAAGCAGCAGCGGTGGCGTTCTGGCCTTCCCGTGAGGTGATTCAGCCGTGTAGGCCGTTGCATAAGTGGCTTTGTGTCATTCTCCAGCTCACTTAATCCCCGTTTCTGAGGAGGAGGTGTTCAGGTGCTCAGATTGATAAGACTTAAACATGTCACCATAAATGTAACTCCGAAGGACTCAACTGTTTGTTTTTTGTTCCCCTGCAAGCTCGATGGAGAAAAAGGAGGAAAAGGAGGCATCTTCAGCGGGAACCCTCGAATGCTGACAGCTGCTCGGGAAGACAATGCATCACAGATCTGGAGAGTTGTGCATCATGTGGAAGAAACGTGATTGACAGCTGCGTTGTGTACCGAGTAGAAAAACAATGCAACTGTAAATGCAAAATAATTTGTTTTCTTTTTAACCCTTTCCCATTTAGGTAAATCTTTCCTAAAATGCCAATCAAAGGCAAAAGTAAATTGAATTAAAAGCTTTTGACCAATATTGAGAAATTGCTTGACTTGGGTCATTTCAAAAGCTAAAAAGCTTTTTTTTATTCTAAGATCTTTTACCAAAATCATGCCTTTTCTATCTTTTGGTAATTCTGAGAAGCTCATGCATGTTTTTATCTTTTCTCACTTTGACTATGATTTCTAAAAAGTATAAAGCAGATTTCTCTTAACCGCCTCCAGTCAAAATTTTCCGCCCCATATAAAAGGGACATGTATTTTTTTGATTTTCCCTCCACTCCCTTCTTCTTTACACCATCAAGTTGAGGGCTGATTTTAAGACTGATGTTTTTAAATCACTTCATAGTTTATTCCTTCTTACTGAGCTGATCTTCATACACTGCCTGGCCCCCAAAAAGTAGCCACCTAGATTTAACTAAGCAAATAGGTATGGAGCCTCCTATTGGATAATTACTGCATGGGCGATTGTCTTTCAGCTGGCAACAAGTTATTTAACCCCAACTGGTGCAATAAGTTGCTTCTCATTTCCTAAACAAGCATGTGGAAAGACATCGGTGGTGGTGGAAAAGATGTTAGTCTGTCTGAGAAGGGTCAAATCATTGGCATCAAGCAGAGAAAACATCTAAAGAGATGCAGAAGCTACAACAGTTGGGTTCAGAACTGTCCAACGCATCATAAAAAACTGGAGGGATAGTGGGGAAAGACCAAAGACTCTTGGTGGTGCACAGGTCCAGGTTGAGCATTTGGGTAAGTCGTTCTTTCATGGTTACAACTTACAAACCCCAGAAAGACTTTAAATCAAGTTCAAATAAAGTCAACTTTATTGTCAAACTATGTAAGGATACAAAACATAGAAGAGTGAAATTTTGTTTCTCTAAAAACGGTTCATCGTTGCTGAAGCTTTCTGTAGCTTGTGGAGTGGATGACAAACAGCTGTCAGCATCGTTCCTGCACTATGAGCACTCAAACCAAAGCTCAGCAACGTTCGCAAATGAGCTCATCACACAGAAGAAAGAGATATTTGCATTTGTAATATATTTAAAAATGTATTTAGTCAAATACATACCAAGAGGTTAAGAGTCTGCTTGTAAAATCAATAGTTAATGAAGAAAAAAAAAAACACATCAAGCCTTCAGAATCAATCGAAAGCTGACATGCTGCAAACAGCATAACCTCCAGTTGGACCTCCTCATTCAACACTGAACTCAAAGACTACAGGCTTTACGAATAAAGAGGTAGCAGCTTTATATAGGTATCAATAAATTATTATTTTTGATTAATCAATATTATATATTGAACGTGGTTTTGCTGCAGAACCTCAGATGAGAAGAATATTTGTTGATAAAAATGATGAAAACAGAAGAAATGCGCTCATCGGCCACTAAATCAGTCAGGCTGGGGTGATGCTTTTCTCCCAATTCAATTATCTTGTGATTTTTTTTTTTTTTTGGGGGTGGGGGGGGGGGGGTCAATTTAAATTGCAATTCTTAGATATTACCAATTTGGGATTTTTTGTTTGTTTTTTTTAACACCAGACTCAGCCTTCTGTTTAACAGTATGTTACAAGACAGTCAAAGGAAAATATTTCGCACCTTTGCTGGAGATAAACGGTCATTTTTTCCCCACCCAGCTCATAGACTAAAAAATGAACAAAAAAATTGGCTACAAATATTCTATAACAAAAAAATTGCAATTTTCGCTTTTTTGAATTAATTTATTTTTGCTCCCACCCCCATTTAACAGGTCCACCTTCTGGTACCGGGTTGGACCCCTTCTTCCTCCAGAACTGCTTTAACTCTTGGTGTCATAGATCCAATAAGGGGTTGGAAACATTCCTCAGAGATTTTACTCCATATTGACATGATGACATCACAAAGTTGCTGCATATCCATGATGAGAATCTCCCGTTCCACCACATCCCAAAGCTGCTCTGCTGGACTGAGATCTGGTGACTGTGGAGGTCGTTGGAGTTCAGTGAACTCATCGTCATGTTGGAGATGATGTGAGCTTTGTGACATGGTGAGAATGCTCCACTGTGGTCGTAAAGGGATGGACATGGTCAACAACAATACTCAGGTAGGCTGTGGTGGTTAAGCCGCCACGTTGGTACTAAGGGGACCAAAGTGGGCCACGAAAACCTCCCCCAAACCATTACACCAGCAGCAGCCTGAAGTCTTGATCCAAGGCAGGATGGATCCATGCTTTCATGATGTTTCCAGCAGATTCTGAGACTAGAATCTGAATGTGGAGCAGAAATGGAAACTCATCAGACCAGCAACATTTCTCCATCTTCTATTGTCCAGTTCTGGTGAGTCTGTGAACTGTAGCCTCAGTTTCCTGTTCTTAGCTGACAGGAGTGGCACCCGGTGTGGTCTTCTGCTGCTGGAGCCCATCTGCTTCCAGGTTGGATGTGTTGTGTGTTCAGAAATGCTATTCTGCATACCTTGGTTGGAACCAGTGCTGATCTGACTTTCTGTTGTCTTTCTATCTCTAACCAGTCTGCCCATTCTCCCCTGACATCATCAAGTTTGTGTTCAAAGTCAATGGAAAAGTCAAAAGTTTGAACTTCAGCAAGCCGTTTTCACCACTAGATGCGTTGAGCTGCTGCAACGTGATTGGCTGATTAGATATCTTGAACAGGTGGAGCTGATAAAGG
Organism: Atherinomorus stipes; assembly: GCA_023101725.1. NCBI lineage: Eukaryota > Metazoa > Chordata > Actinopteri > Atheriniformes > Atherinidae > Atherinomorus > Atherinomorus stipes. The sequence goes on along the minus strand of JALJCO010001575.1, from coordinate 39,156 downwards.
ATCTGGTAGCTTTGTCCATAAAGGCTAAAGATATGAATAAAATCGATCACATTAATATAATTTAGCTGGATGTAGATTTGTTTTCCTCTTTCTTCAGTTAAACTGGAAACCACCTGAACCTTGGACTCACACTGAGGCACCTAATTAAGAATTTGTAAATATCAGACAGAAGAGAGTCCCAGTTGAGCTAAAGTGAAGACAAATAAAAACAATCTGCTCGTTGTCACATCATGACAATGACAAGGACTCTTATGCAAAGACTCGTCTGTAGGGATGTTGTCACTCTCCTGCTAGCGAGGAGGAAGACAGTGCCATTGTTAAGCACAGCCCCGAGGGACATTGGGAACGTGTTCTGAGAGGATCATTAGGAGAGAATTTTCATGCCCTCTCAACAACCCCACTCCTCTCCATGAAGTGTTTACCGAAGCTGATTTATAGCACTTTAAATAGCATTCAGATTAGAGCAGGAGATACCATTAAAATGAGAAGCCAACACTCCCGCGGTCTCCAGTTTGCTTTAAATAAATGTGCTGTTACAATTAAAATTAAACATCTCAAACAAGCCCAATTAATTGAATTTACTCTTGATGTTCGGGGAAGGCAACGTTTTGCTCAAGGCTGATTCAAGAGTTGATATTTGGATGAAAATATTAAAACAGAAAAACAGGACAGGAAACGGGAAGGAAGCACAGAAATAATCAAGTCAGCGACGATGGCGCAGCAAATGAGAAGACGGAGCGAGAGCCGGCGGCTCTGCTTCACCCCGACCCTCCCCTGTCAGCTGCTGCCTGTGGAGCTTCGAAGGTTAAAGCGAGTGCATGTGGTAGTGGTGGGGGGGTGGGGGGGGGGAGGATGCAGGACCAAAAATAATTAGAGTACAAATAATTAGATGCAAGTGCTCTTGCTGAAGCATGCACAGCTTGTACAGACATAACCAGGATGCGGGGACGCCCAGGGCTCCGAGCTCCCGCCCCTCGGGTCAGTTCTGCAGGAGGCAAAGAGGGTGGGGTGGGATGCTCGTGCAGCGGGGAGGGCTGGGGACCTAACAGTTGAGAACCAACTCTGGAAAAACAGGTTTATTTGTGCCGATCAGAAGACATTGTGTTTTTTGCTTAGCAACATCTTAGCATAAAGCCCAAAAACAAATAACTAACCTGCTAGTCACTAAAAAGCTGAAAACTATTTCATCTTATGTTTTAAATTTAAAAGCCGATTAGCCCTTTCACATACAGCTATGAGCCAGATGTCTAGACCAGGAGCAGGATTACAGCTAAGACTTACCAAACGGCCCACACACTGATATGGATAGTGCTAGTATCAGCCTTATTGTTTATTTGAAGAAATCTGAGGAGCAACAGGTCTGATTGCTCAGTTTAGTTACTCATAATATGCACAAAGACTTAAAATGCGTTATAGAAGATGTTTCTTTCAACAACTTTTGCAATATTTGGTAAAATTTTGGGTTTACTACTCGATACGGTATGATTAATTAAACGCTTTAAATACATAAATACTATTATACATCAGCTGTGAAAGTAATGGGGCTGAAAAAACATCCACCAATCATCTCTGCATTCCTTTACTTTTTCATTTGTTAACTGGCTCGTCAATCACTTTAACTTCTGTAGTAAGAGTGATTGACGGGTTATAGGCAAGACTGATCAATGAGAGGGACTGATTGGTGAGAATAATACTGCGTCCCGGAAGCTGCGCGCACTCGTCTGACGTTTACAGCAGGTGGCTAACAATTATTCTGCTAGCAGTTAGCAACGTTCAGACGACGATATCTGTTTTACTTGCGTTTGTGACATGATGGAGAATCTGTACCTGCACGTGCACGTTATTCTATGGCCAAAGAGGGAGCTGTGAATCTAGCGAGTTGGTCTTGCGCATGCGCATCATTCAAGAACTCATTAACAGTTTCTGCTTTCCGAAATGCTGAAACATATTCTATAGCACCTTTAACGACCAACTAAAAAAATCCATGCCAGTTTTAGGGTATAGCATGACAGAATTTAAAGGAAAACTAATTTTTTTCAACCTGGATCTTTTTCTAGGAATTTATATGTGATTTTACTCACCAGCCAAATTTCGGTATCACTCTGACTCCTGCGGATGATATTCAGATTAGTTGCCATCTGCGTATATCCATATAATGGGAGTGAAGGGGGCAAAATGAATGGGATTCTCTATAAGGCATTATCTGCTACAAAACTCCTTAATTTCACAAATACCTTAACAGGCGAATTAATGAGTACTATTGTCCTGTGAGCTCAGATTTAGTTTTCCATTAGTTATTGGGGCGTTCTCCACACTATACCGGCCATGCACAGATGACGAGAGCAGCTAGCTAACCAGACAACAAACCAACCACAACCCACCAAACTCTGGGTTCACAGGACAATAGTACTTGTTCGTTTGTTCGTTTATTCGTCTTAAAGTATTGGTGAAATGAGGGATTTTTGCTGCAGATAATACCTTCATTCTGCCCCATTCACTCCAATTATATTTATATTCACGGTGGCGAGTAATATAATATCGTCCGAAATTTTACTGGTGAGTAAACGCACACATAAATTCTTAGAAAATAGATCCAGGTAAAAAAAACAAAACAAAGTAATCTTTTAAGGGGAGAAATGAAGGAAGTGGATGCAACCAGGGAAGTTTCTGACAAAACTGACTGGATTATTTCATAAACTTAACTGGTAATGGTCTCTGGTGGCCGTTATCCGTCTGGTGAACACAAGGAGCTGATGGGAGCACATTTGGGCTCCCAACAGTGAATAAAAAAATTTAAAGAACCAAAGAACTTCCAGTAATGTGTCAAAAAAAGCTTTTTGTGCTGCACATGCACATTAGTCAGAATGAAACAACTTTGGGAATCTAATTTGACCTGGCAACTATTAACATAAAACAACTCCAAAGCTAAACTTCCAGTTTTCATAGATAAAACATTAAAGATACTCCCCCAGATTAAAGTAATACCTCTTCATTCTTATCCTTTGGGTGTCCATCGCAGTCGTTTTCCTCGTATGTTTGTGTCTGGTTGAAACAACTACAGTACTTCTTATACATAATTACAACCACAAGCAACAAAGTCTTCACCGTCACCTTCTCGTTTTTATTCCATCCAGACTTTTCCATGGAAATGTGTCCCCTCTTTTTTTCTTTTAAAGAATTTAGATTTGGATGGTGTATATGCATTTTGACAACACGATGGGATTTAAGTGTTTGTAAAAAAGAAAAAAAAAAGAAAAGAAAAAAAAGAAATTAACTAAGAGAAAGAATCGATAAACTCCAGTAACTGTCATCCTGGAGACAAATCAACCAGCTTGTTTTTGTCGTTTCCCTTTCCTTTGCAATTCTTTTAAATCATCTTTGCACTGCTTGCTAAATGAGAGTGCTAGTTTAACAGTCTCCATAGCAACCATAATTTTTATTGACATTTCTCTTCAACTACAGCAATTTTTTAAAATAATTTCTTCAACACTTAAAAGTGTCCTTCAGCTGAGGAGAGAATAAACCGTAAGTGTCAGAAATAAGGTGTTTTTGTGAATCTGGCGTTTGGTACCTTCATAGAACTTTTTCCCTAGAGGTGCTTCAAATCATGGATTCCAGTTTTTTAAATCTATATTTTATGAAATAAAGTAATCAAAATATTAAACACTAAATCACAAAACAAATAAACAAGACATGGCTACCAGGAGTGATGTGGTGATGATCTTGTAGTACAAACAACGGATTTGCATCAATCAAATTTTTATTTATACAGCGCTTTTCATAGAAGAAATGCAACACAATGTGCTTCACAGCCTAAAATATGTAACAACTCACAAGTTCAAGGTAAGTCTAATCACACGGCACTGAGGATCCGAGTGCAGAAAAACCACCTACAGGGGGCCATCCATGCCGAGAGGCACCACCGTCCGCAGCTGCAGGGAATAGTTTAGCTGCACGCAGGAAATCAGCGGCGGCTTTTTAGGGATAAGAACTTCACAGAACATGTTTTATGTAAAAGGTCCAGATATCGTCTGCACGAAGAACAAATCACCGTAAACTGGCTTCAGTTGACTCCACAAAGAGTTATCAAAAACTTCATGAAACTACAAGATGAGGTCATCGCCTCATCGTTCCAGCATTTCGGACATTCCCTTTCCATTATGAGCTGTCCTTTGTTAATCTGTTTTGGGATTTGTGTCCAAGCGTTTAATATTTTATTTTATTTCCTTGTTTTTTTCCTTAATTGTAAATACATTTTTTTAATTTGCTGATGTGTGTTTTTTATGGAAATGTGTTTTGCACTTTTCAGCCACTTCAGATTTACACTGCAATAACTTTCTGACCACAAACATATGTTTCTGACTGGTTTTAATAGAACAGTGACATTTATTATGTAAATTCCTGGAGCCAACAGCATCACTAAGCTGAGAACCAGACTTCAACACCCCCCCCCCCCCCCCCCCCCCCGATGCGTCACTTCACAGCAGCATTTTGCTTTATGGCACCATGTCACCTGTTAGCAACTGGACATCAATACATCGGCTGTTTTGAACATGACCCATGGATGATTTAGCGAAAAAAAAAAGAAATTTTTGGAAAAAGGATGGATGGATTCAGCAGTGCATAAAGCACAAGGTACTCCAAACCAGGGGATTTTAGAGAATGACATACTTAATTTACCCTCTGGTTTTTGGAGCGGGCAGGGGGTCTGGGGTAGGACCCTTGAGAAGCCCACAGTCTTCCAGCGAAGCCCCTGCTTCTACTTTAATCTTCGAGTGCAGATAATGCAACACAACACTGAGTTGTAGCTGCTTGAGGACCCAAACCACATATTTATCACTCTCTCTCCCCCAACACACACTCAGAAGTCGCTTCAGAGCTGGTGGCATGGGTCAATGCTCGTGGGGGAAACTCAAGTGAAGCAAGAGCAGAGAGCTCAGTCACGAATGTGGCATTGCTCCACAATCATAAATGTGCACATCCACCAACAAGCTAAAGCTGCATACTGCTGGTAGTCCAGAATCAAGGAAAAAGAAAAGACCACGGTGGTAATTCAAGGAAACACGGACAGCTTAAAAGCATATGCATTAAGTTTTACTGCAGCCATCAACCATGGTGCAAAACCCAAGCAATATGCAGAGACATAGGCACTGTGCAGTGACGGGTCAAATGCCAGAGCTAACTGAGAGGGTAAAAGCAATCTCAAACGGGTAACAAGCAAGAGGTCAAGGTACGATCAAAGAATGAGACACTAAAACAGTGCCCAAGAGGACCGCGTGGCCTTTAGAGGGGATGAAAACTGCCAACATCCATCTGTGTGCATTTCACTTCCCCTCATCTCTGCTCTCAGCGTCCTTCCCACTCTTTCACTTCGACTATGACAGACTGCCCCCCCCCTTTAAAATAATGAAATAAATAAACTCACATCCCTCCCTCCTCCCCGAGGCTGGGTAGTCCATGCAGGAAGGTAAACATGTCCACTGTCGTGAGCTCAGACCACGCGGATGCTTTGCTTCAGGTAACAGTCGTCCTCCACAGCTCTGTGCCCACCAGCAACATCTCGGCGTTCACTAGCCGCACACACTAGCCGATGTCTGAACAGATTTCCGCTTCGCTGCCGAACCTTCCTCCTCAAGCAAGGACATCCGCGGATTTGATGGGGAGGCTGATTCAAATCAGGGTCAACGATCCGACCTCTACCTACAGCACCTGTCGGATGGCTGAGATTATGTCCCAAAAGCATCATCGGCTCCACTTTTGGAGTTGTGACTTTTTTTTAAAGACCTAGACAGGCAGGAACTCTTGAAGGCTTGGTGGGCGTTTATCCATAAATATCCAGATGATAAAAGGCCTATGATGGAAGGTTGGTTCAGGTGGTGAAGCCAGAAACTAAACATCTATCCGGGGATTTATCACACAAAAAACTATTTATAGTAGTTACTGTAACATAATAAACGCAGCCAAGGTGATGATAAACAAAAATAAAGGCTGAAAATAATGTCTTCTGGTACATTTGTGGCACTTTATGTTGCACCAAAAACTGAGATTTTTTTGTTCAATTTATTCTTTGTTTTGCTGAATAAAGCACTGAGCACTTGTCAGAGTCCCCACTATAAATTATATCAGAGCTTAAGTGCTACACGAAGTGAACTCAGAGAGAAAAAAGACATTTATTCATAAAATAAGAGTAAAAATAAATAGCTGAGCAACAGAATTTTTTAGCAGTAGATTGAAAGAAAAATTTCCGCAAGGAGAGAAAACATCTAAATGGTCCTGAAGGCCATTTATGCTCCCTTTTATATAAATATATATATATATATATATATATATATATATATATATATATATATATATTGCGCTTCAATATTGTATCGATATTAAAAAGCACTGTATTGATTTTTTGTGTTGATAATATTATTATATTATCAGACTACTGATATTATCGGCCGATATTGGCATTAAAATATGATATCATACAATATCGGTATGGTTTTTTTCCAGACAGATATTTTTAGGAACAAAATCTCTAGCATGTATAAAAGCCTCTGTTATCATGGAAGAACTTCATATCCCAGCATTCCTTTCAGAGTCATGTGACTACGGTGCACCCGCTGCTGCTACAGACTGACTTACTTTGAAGCTGCTTATTCACCTCATTTTGCCCCGCCCACTTCTAAACATCCTCGTCTTCCAGAATGCGTTAACATTTCTGGTCGCTAGCTGCGGCTCGTCAGTTACATTTAAAAACACGTAGCGAGATGCAGCAACTTATTTGGAAAGAAACTTAACAATTCAAAAATTCATAGAGGTTAATAAAGTCCAGGAGTGGGTGAATGGATGTGGATTTTGAATATTAAGAGTGAAAAACGTGATACTCAGCTGTAAACTCAGTTAGCATGTGGTGCGCTTTGTAGCACACAGATCAGAAGAGAGATAAATGTGCAATCTGTCTTTTATTACTTTCAAGTGTGCGCTGTTAAATCTGTGCAGGCTAGAAGAGTCCAGTCACATGCCAGTATTAAAGATGTCACCCCCTGTAGTTTATGCTTTGTATTGTAGCATAATAAATCATTCCCCTGATGCTAAAATGTACTGAACATTAAAAGCTTAACTGATAATTGACTGCCAAATTCAGATTTTGGGTTATGATATACGTGATAAAATAAATAAATGCTACAGTATAAATCTGCATGAGTTCAGCTTGGAGGTATGAGTTCGTATGAACATGATAATATGTCGCTGAGATCAGCTAGACCATCATTTTATGATAAAAACTGTTCATTACACCCACCTAATGTTAGAAGCATCAGCAGCAAATTATCTTTTAAAAAGTTACTGAGACACAATTTAATTAGTTCCTTATAACTTAGTTACAATGGAACTATTTATTACAAATGTATGCACATGTAATTTTATTTTTATGTCATCATTTTTAATTATCTGTACTGTATGTAAAACTAAACTAGTTGTTTGTTAACTTAACATGTGAAGTGATTTTACCTATCAGCTTATCTTTTTAATAACAGCTGATTATTTTTTAGCTTTTTGAATGTAATTGTACAAAAATGTCACCGGGCAGTGGAAAATGCATCAAATAGAGAAAAAAAAGGCTATAACGCAGTTATAATGATTGCCAAATGAGATAAAGAAAAAAAAAAAAAAAAAAAAAAAAATAGAAGTTGAGAAAAATGTACAAAAATACCGGGGGAGGGAATGAGGGTTAATCAGCTGGATTTAGCTGCTTGGTTTCAGCATTCACCCACATGTTAAGTTCAAGCAGTTTGGCAGAGAGCATGTACACCATTCAGTCAAATAATGTGTATGAAGTGTAATCCTTGGAGTATGAATGATTTTTAATCTTAAACTTGTGGTCGCAGTGCTTCTTAATGTGGGGATTATATAGGGTATATTCATCTGCTCAGTGAGAAGCGACTGTAGGATGAATTAATTACACTTCAGCTGCTCTGCAACAGCACAGAATTACTTCCAGAGCAGAAATGTGCAATGCATGAAAACAACTGACTTGCACACACACATGCAGAAGCCGCTGTATGACAACTGTCAAAATGAAAATTCAGGTCATTGGTTTTGGCGTCCACTCCAGTCCAGTCCGGTTCAACCTATATAATGCACAGCCCCCTTCCTCTGCGAGGCGTAGGTGGACAAGGTGTGGGCTGGTGATGTTCATTACTTCCCTCTCTGCAAGTCGATACTCTCCCTCTGTCTTCAAGCACTCTCCTGGTGATGCTATGTATACCCCAGCTGCCAAAAACAGCACAATACTGCATGTGTATGTGAGAAAACGATGAGAGAGCAGTGACGGGAATGTTAATCCACATCCAAGGTTTAGCTACGATAAAAAGAATTGCTTAAATATTTCAGAGAGATCTGTGACGATGCAGTTTGGTTGTGCAGCTACCACCACCCGCTGGTTAAAGGTCAGTCAGTGTGTGCCTCCATTCTGCAAGTGACAGCAAGCGTCTGATGGGGAAAAGGGAAAAAAATGTCACCAATAGTGCTGCCTTCAGGGCCCAGACTACAACCTTTCTTGGCTAAAAACACACTGGAGGGAAAAAAAAGAAATGAAATAAGGTGTCAGCATGAGTGAAAACATGGCGGTGAAATAGGAGCGGCTCGAAAAGTCCGTTCACGTCGCTGCAGGTCTGACAGACGAGGGGACGCGGCTAATGATGGCTGCCGTTTACCGTATGCTGGCTGCAAAAGGACAGAAGCAGGACCTCCAGCATGCACCCACCACTCATCAGCAGAGGAGGCTGGGCATGTGTTTTCAAATAGATTTTTATATCTATATCTATATAGATGGAGAAAGGAGAGAGGGTGTGTGTGTGTCGATGCTAAGCTGCCTGCAGACACCACGCGGCTCAGAGCAGATCGACAGTGACGGCTTGCTGATTAGTCAACTCACAGCCCCCCCCCAAGACCGGAGAGTCTGCGCACACACACACAAACACACACCCACAAACCCACAAACACACAGCTGTGCTCGAGTTCATTTAAATAAATCTGACCAATCTGCTCAAATATTCAAAACAAAGACACATAAATACAAACAGATGAAGGTTTGTAACGATGGAAGGCTGCTAACGACTGAGGTGTGACGTGAATGCGCAGAGTCAGTTAGGATTACCTTTAGAAGATAAACGGGGATGTTGCTGAAGTCCACGGGAAGTTTGAGAAGGAAACGGGCTGAAAACTCTCCGGTCTTGAGAAAAAAAGAAAATGAAGGGAAGAACTTTATAAAGTGCAGAATAAAGAGGTCAAATAACAGAAATAAATTAAGGAAAAGAATTGATCAGATGTGTTTAATGACAGTTTTAATTGCAAATCACCCTGTTTTAAAAGTGAATATTTAAACTTCTTCAGAAGAACCAAATGACTTCCCACCGTGTTACAAAGCCCAAAATTTCAGTCAGATCACAACTGTTCATCACTGAAGAGCTCACAAGTAAACTTAGTCTGTGTTTGAGGTTTTGTTGAGAAATAATTTGGGGTAGATTTCTCCCCGCTTTATTTGTCAGTTAATGGTGAAGACAAATTAACTGAATCAATGCCTGCCGCACACGAGAGCTTTCTGCTGAGCTAAAAGTCATCCGGGGCCGTTTGCTCAGCAGATAGTGGCTGTGTGCGCCTGATTTTTGGAGATTTTTCTGCCTCATGAGGCCTTGAGGTGAAAATCAAAAGCACATTTGATATTTTTTGCCTCGCGAGGCGAAAAACTCACCGTGTGCGCTCAAATTGAGCTCTGCTGAGGGCAGAAGATCTAGCGACCAATTAAAAACACATGCAGAACTTCATATCCCAGCACGGTGCAGCTGCTGCTGCAGACTGCTTATAATATGTCTGGTTTGGTTGTTGGTTAAGTTACCAAGTTGTCAGAAACATTAGAATTAGTCACATGTTGGCTAATACCTGCTAGTATCTGATATAATAGTAGTATCTAATAAGGCTGGAAAAAAATAATGATACACTGAAATATCACAATATTTTTACATGCTGATACTGTATATCGATATTTAAAAATGTGGTATTGATTTCCTAATGAAATCTTGCGAGATTTTGTTGGTAAAATAGATAAATATCGCATTTTTAAATATCATTATGAAATCTGCATATGAAAATATTGCGATATTTCAGTGTATTGATTTTTTTATCCCTGCCCTAGTATCTAACACCTGCTAGCATCTGATATCTGGCAGCCAGATGTCCCAAATGAACTCCTCTGGCTGAGTTAAGGATATCTTGGGATCTTTGCTCTCAGAGCAGAATATAGTTGTATCTCCCAAAATATAAGAGATACAACCTCACAGTTGTCTGCATAGACAATATCGGATATCAGTAAAAAGTCAATCCCTAATATATACACATCTCTTTAAAAGATGAAATTCTCCAAACGCTTGTAAGTGACTGGAGGACTGGAGTTTGGCCTCCGTAATACATCAGACATCACAAACACACAAACAGAGCCATTAAGCTCTCACCCAGCTGTTCTTCCGTCCAGCATAAATCTCCATGTTGCGGCCGTAGCTGGGATCTTCCAGCAGGCTGTCGTACTCAAACAGCAGCCTGGAGCTCTCCCGCAGGCGCTGACACTGGTAGTGATGGTACTGCTGGATGAGCTCCTTCACCAGCTGGAGTAAACACTCGGGGTCCCCAGCATCCCAGTGGGCCAAATGCTGAAACACACCAGAGAGGAGGAGCGAGACATACGAGTGAAATTTGTAGATCATAGTACACAAGCGAACAAACAACAGCAGCTGCCTCGTTTGGGAATCAACTGGCAGAGGTGATTTCATGGAAAAGGCGCTGATCGAGGAGAACCCACCTCAGGTTTTTAGAGAGGCCGACAAACAAATGGCAATAAAAAAAATGACAGAATCGTCCATATTGACCAAACCCCCCCCCCCCCCCCCCCCCCCCCCAAAAAAAAAAACCACTTTACATGACTCAGAGGACATTAGAGGAAAATCTAAATCAATTTCATCAACGCTTTTAAATGGCATCTGAAAAGTATCAGCCGCGTAAACATAAACAATACCTGGAAATGCTGGAGCCTGATTAACAGTAGTTTTATAAAAGGTAGAGAATAATAGCAGCATTTAGGAAGAGGATGGTAGTGGAAGAAGCCTGTCCAAGGCCTGAACCTGAATCTCAGTGATCTCCATTAAAAGATCCGACAGGAAGGGTTGAGCTGAAGGATGTCCTGTAACCACACAATCATGTCATTCGACATGGAAAAGCACCGAGCAACCCCTACATGAGACCCCTTTCTGCAGCAGGGATTTAGAATTATAGATTTGTTTCAGGACAAAACAACAAATCTGATCTTTAACAACTTCAGTTTAGCTGAATATCAACAAATTTGGCACTGCATGAACGATCCGCTCTGCACGTTCAGGTGTGTTAACACAATGCCAAGGAGGAAAGACATCAGCAATGATCCCAAAGAAGCAACTGTTGCTGCCTGGAAAGGTTTATAAAACCTTTTCCAAACCATCTGAAGTCCACCACTTTGGTTGTCTTACCTCAAACATTCCTGGTTTGAGGTGTACTTTCAGTTTTAACATGAGAGTTTGCACTTCATTTTCTAGTTTAGCTTGTCGTTTCATCAACACAGTCCAAGAAAAAATTATTAATAAATAAATAGCAGACAAATAAATCAATAGAGTAAGGAAAACTAATTTGGTTTCATAACTATTGTTTCAGCCCTAAGGGGGGGCACTACAGGTAAAAACCCTGTTTTTCATCACCTGGTCAATTTTGAGATTTTTTTTTTTTTTTTCCCCCTCCTTCAACATGTTTTCTTTCAGACTGGTGAAAAAGAAAAAAACATCAAACATAAACATTTTAGGAGTTTATTTCATGATGATCCTCAAAATGGAGCTAAAGTTGGTCTTTTTAAACAGAGCGCAGCATTGTGGTGCTCGTCTGAACCCCGTCATGTCTGGCATCGTTGGAAACATTTCTTTTTCCTCTCAACCAAAACTGATATTTCCAGCTCATGAATATGATTGGATCTGTATCGCTCATCCCAATGAATGCAGGTCAGTCTAAAAAAGAAACTCCTTGATGTTCATCCAGTGAGTAAAGGGATTATAAAGTGCTGGAGTTTATCTTTAATATTAGTTACATGTAGGAGGAAAGCAGGATGTCTGTGACTTGCAATAGCTTGTCTCAATGACTGCCTGTCCGCTTGCGCGTGAGCCAACATGAATGTACAGGAGAAAGCTTTCATTGTTTCAGGAGGGGGTGAGATGAGAAGGGGGGGGGGTTGCAGTGGCAAGGGCAGGCTAAACAGAGACAGTGACCTCATCGTCCTGATCCACCAGTGGTTACCAGCAACGCCGGGATTCCCGAAATGAAGGGGGAGATGCAAACAAGGATAAGCATTGTCCAAAAGAGGCAGTCAGAGCCGCGGGGCAGGAGCGAGATGAAACCGAGGAGAGACGGAAGAAGTGCTGTGTCAGCGTTGTGACAGAGAATATCAGCGAAACTCTGCTGAGGAGGTCGAGAGCAAGAGAAGGGAGGGATCAGAGGTGGAAGAAACAAGCCTGAAGAGTTCAGACAAGTAGGCCAAGGCCAAACAAAAACTGGACTGAGACCCTTCAAACTTCCCTACGATGAGTTACAAAGCTAAGCTGAAAGTTTAGATGGATAAAGTTCCAGTTGTAATGCACACAGGGATTCCTCGAAGACAATAAGTTCAGAAAAATCAGATTTGCTGGGCTCGCAGGTTCAAGGATTGTAGCGTTGGATGGATACTCCTCTTCTAATTACAGCCAAGGTGTTCCTGAGGTTGGTAGTTAGAGTGCAGCAGTCCCATGGAGCTACTGAGTGGACAATGACAGGGATCCAAGCTCAAACGGGCAGCTCCCGCATGAAGATGATCATTTCTGGATAAGCATTAGGTGGCCTTTTCCACGTACAGATGAACACTTATAAGATGTATTTTTAAAGAAGTCAAACGTGCTTTGTATTAGCAAACTAAAAGAATATTCATCCATTTCATCCGTAAAAACTATTACCCAAGAACCAAACCACTTGTTAGGAGAAATATCAGAACTGCAGTAATAAAAAACAAAATGATTCCTTTTTGTTTTTTAGCCTGGACCCAGAGCCGGCTCTATGAAGCTTGTTCTTTATAGAAAATCCAACAGCTACATCAATTATTCACTGAACATTTCTTTAAATACTTGATAGCAATCTTAAAGGGGAATTTAGCTTTTTTTCAACCTGGGGTGTGTTTTCATATGTCCTCGCATATATGTGAGTGATGGAGAAAGGAATTCTCAAGATAGCTTCAGTATTTATTTCATTTCAGCCCAGCTAATAATAAGTATGGGGCAACTGGCAATTCTGGTCAGGGGCAATTCCCCTTTAATTTCTGTATGGAGTTACAGGGCAGGGAGATACACAACAAATCAAACTGTTAATATTGCTAGTTTTGTTCATGAAAGCCGTTTTGGGCTGCATTCACACCAGGATAGTCTGGGGGACTCGGTTAGATTGATTTCTCTGGTTTAGTTTGGTTTCACACCGTTCATTACCCAAATGGACCAAACCGCCGCAATAGAGGTGATATTCCCCAAGAAGAAGCAAAACCAGTCAGCTGTTTGGACAGATCATCACTTACCTCCTTAGTCTGTGCGTTCACACCCTTAATTACCATTAGTAAATGTTCAACTTGCGTGTCCAGGAGGAAAACGGCAACACCATACCCTTAGCGAATTCGTTAGTGTAGACCAGGGTGTCCAAAGTCGATCCTCGAGGGCCGCTATCCTGCAGGTTTTCAGTGCTCCAACACAGCCGACTGAAATTAAATGGATCCAAATGTCTAAGAAGTTCTCCACAACGGTGCAATGCTTACCTGTGTTGGAGCAGGGATACACTGAAAACCTGGAGAACTGGAGCTGGACACCCCTGGTGTAGACATTGGCATGGTAACCATAGGTAAACACTGATATATTTTTGATTGACCTGTCAAAATTGATAAAACAAATATTCATATGCTATAAATTCAGCTAAAAACACTGAATATGAATGCTCATGTTCTTACACTGCTGTTCTGCTGTTTTGACTTCACATTCACACTGAAGATCAGTTTTTTTATTCTAAAATCCACATTTTTTCTTTAATTCAGCCAACCAGACACTACTTTGCTTTTTGTTTTGCCAACATTATGCTCTGTGATATCAGTCATTATTGTCTTTGATTTGGACAAGCAAAGAGTCGGAGCAACTAGAGTAGGGACTTTTGAAAAAGTCTGTCTTGGACCCTACGTTTAAAAAGTTAGGAGTTAAAGTTATACCGTGTAACTTTTGACTCTGACATTAAGCCTAAAATGAGCAGTATTAGATGATTTTTCGGGCCAATATACAGTGACTGACGCGTGTCAGCACTCTGAGCGGGCTGCCCTCGGCAGAAACCAGACATCGTAACTTTGGAGAGGCGGGCCGTCGATGAAAGTGCCGTAAAACAAGTTGCTTTACGGCTCCTCATAGATAAACCATACAGCCTATGAGATAAACACAGAAAGCTGTACTTGTGCTACTTTCTCTCATTGCTCGAAGTTTAGTCATGGCGGAACAAAGTAAAAAGATGAAAGTGATGTCTGAGCAGGTCCGATCAAAAACACGAGTGGACGTTGGAAAAGAATTCAGTCGTTGGAGATATAAGTGTGGAAGCTAAACCCCATCTCTGTTTGCCACCGTATCATTAGACTGGTAAGTAAGTTCGTCTGTTGTGTAAACATACGAGAATGTGATGCTTTTCTTTTTTTTTCACTCAGCGTTTATCCAAAACAACGTCAATCAGAGCCGTATAAGCTGCCGATAGTTTCCTGTTAGCGAAACACGGCTGGAATTACTATAGACCAAAGCTAACGTGACTCCCTAAACATTTTGTGCAATTGTGGCTGGTTTGCAGCAATAAATGCGTCTCTGTAATTCATATAAATATCAAAGCAGTAACGGAGCGATCTGCAGTTTGCTTGGTTTGGTTGTGTGGTTTTCATACGCTGTTCAGAAGGAAGCAGAGCCACTGTAATGTCCCGTAAGCTGAGCTAATCCAGACGTTTTCATAACAAACATGAGTTTTGCCAAAGTTACGACTTCATTCAGTGCACAAAACTACAACTTGGTTTTGTGGCCGGTTTTGATTGCGCATTTATCTTTGCATTGTGCGTTTGTGTGTGTGATGTTTCAGCTATGTAAACATGTAATTGGAAACAGTTAGAGGCGCATACCTGCGCCAGGGGCAGATCCTCCAATAGTGAAAAATCCTTTAGGAAATTCTTGAATCTGATGGACTTGTTTATTTCAATATCCAAACACGGGAGAGGAGATTTAAATTTGCGTCATTGCCGTGAGGCCTGTTAGACGTTGGCGCTGGTGCAGGTTTAGCGCTCCTAGTGGCCAAAAGTTACACGGTATAACTTTAAATATTGTACTTCTCCTTTTACTCTTTTGGACTTGTAATTTCAGAGCCAGGCTTAATATTACTACTCCTTGTTTCTTACCTTTATTTTCAGTCAAATCCTGTAGTTTAACTCTTGATTTAATGGCTATAATGATACATTTGCTAAATCAAGTTTGCCCAGATTGTGAGTCAGAAAAATAAAATTAGTTCTTGACCTTCAAATGGTGTAAAACTCAGAAGAACCAATATTAAGCTCCTCTCTTGCATCGTAGTACATAAAGAACATTATTAATAATGGTTGGAGAAAAATAGTGTTACAAAGATTTTTTTTTTTAAATCATAAATGGCAGCTAGTTTGATAACATGCAATGTACAGCTTGTTAAAAAGAAAGAAAGAAAAACACTAAAAATAATTTGGACAGTCAATGCTATTTTTTTAATACAAAAATTTAATTAAATCAAATTGGGACATCAGTAAAGAGCCACAGGACACATTCAGTGGTAACCATGGATACCTGAGCAAAGTGTGGTCAGCAGGTAATAAAGCATTTCAATGCATAAAAAGAAACATTCATACTAATCCACCTAATGAAAGTCAAGACATCTCTTTCATTATACTGAAAGCTGTGCCACAACCGACAAGATGAACTCTTCAAACATCATGAAAGAGGGAAACGTAATGGCTGTCCATCCCCGAGCGGATGAGATCTTTCAAACTTTGAACAGACACACCAAACATTCGTGGCTGCCATAAAGCTGCACCTCTGAAACGGCTGAACACACCATTAAGGCCAACAACAGGATGCTGCACGAGCTTCCCTCTCGCTGTACTGGATGTTCTGACTTCGAGTTAACAAGGTAGCGCTTGAACGCCGAAGCGAACATCGGCCGAACGTTGAGGGAGAGAGAATGAGAAGCACTGAGCCAAACAGCAATGTTCATGTGTTGCAGTGTGTTCAGACATGTGAGTCTGTACAGACTCTTCGCTGAATTGATTTTACATGCTCTGCTGAAGGCTGTGTGTGCCAAAACAAATCTATGTGTTGTTTTTTTTTTTTTTTTTTCATGAATAGGATAAGCCCTGCGGAAAATGTACAGATTTGATACATGAAAAAACACAAAAGACACTATAGTCACAATCTAAGCAGTTTGAAAGCTGAGATTTAACATTTGATGAAATGAAGTGAAAAGAAAGCCCATCTACATGCCCTCTAGATCAGTCTGTTTGGAAGGAGCATCGTTCTTAGGGCTTTAACCACAGGGGGTAAGTATCACAGGCCTCGACAATAGTCCCCGGTTCAATCTGGACCTTATAATCCAATTATTCTGTCGCAACACACTGGCTAAACCTGTGTCAGATGTTTTAAGCCTTACCTTGGCTGATGATAAAACCTGTCACTCTAATAAATAAACCACTGATACCTTCCATTTTTTGAAAAGAGTGCATATCTGTAAAGGCAATTTATAATCGTATTACGTTAAGATATTAGGATTTGATTCAATATCAGTGTTTAAAAACTGCATATCAAAAAATATAGTGGATTAGCATTGGGATTTAGCATTTTGGGTATTAATGGAGCGGTGAGTCGAAGTCGGCGTTAAAAACAGCGTCAGCGTGCCAGCAGAGACAGAAATGTTATACAAACACCACGCCTTTTAAAAAGAAAATGCTACTTCTCTCTGCCTGTTGATTAATTTACTCAAATTACACCTCTTCAGATTAGACAGACTGTAAGAGATAATCTGTCTACTTTTTTAGAAGAATTACAAAAAATAACTTAGATGAAAAATAAAGTTTTGTGAGCCACATTGTGATCTAACGTCCAACTTAAATTGAACTTTTCCTGACTTGACTTTGGGATTTTAAAATATCTTGACTTTATTTTCTGTGTGCCTGCTTACATTTTAACATATAATGCTCCTTTAAACTATTAATCCCCCTGAAATGGTAGCATTCAGCTTGTTAGGCAGGTGGATTCACCACAAACCCTGTGGCCTGCATGAAGTGTCTCCCAAAAGGCAACGAAGAAATCCCCAAAACACTAAATAATTAAAGCTCAGATGCAGCTTTCTAAAAACAGTCCTGAATAATGGTTTAAGTTTTTATTTGGTCCCAAATTATCCTTAGATTACAGGAGGGAACTTAAGAAGTCAAATCAATGCTCTGAACAGGGAAAGCAATTTTGTTATGAAATGGTGGACGGAGAAAAACGTGACAGATGCTACAAAAATGTAATGGGTTGACTTTTTGAAAAATAAATATGTAAATAAAAAGAAAATAAAAGAATAAAATGATCAAGATTGTTAAGAGGAGCCTTATATCTATAAAGCTACCCTTAGCAAAGTAAGGAAATGAAAATCATGCAGCTGAAATCAGTGCATATGTGTTTTCTAAGCTACTTTAAAGGAGGGGTGCCCAAGTCCAGTCCTCAAAGCTATCCAGCAGATTTTGGTTGCATCCCTTCTCCAACACACCTGAATCAATTGAATAGCTTGTTTCAGGCCTCTGCAGAGCTGAATGACGTGCGCATGAGGGAATTAGCCAATTGATTGAGATGTGCTGGAGAGAGTATGTTCTAAAAATTGCAGGATAGTAGCTCTCAATGACCTGGCTTGAGCAGCCCTGCTTTAAAGGGACTAGAAGCAGGAATTGTAAAAGAATAAACATGCATGTCTAATCAAAATAAATTTATCAAAAATAATGCATCCACTGAACATCTGGAGGTGTGCAGAATAACAGTATTAATTTTAGAGCATATAAATAATTGTTATCAATTTTGACAGGTCTACAATATATATTTACATCTGATTAACATACCATTGTTTCCACAATGATTCTACACCATTAATATTAGCTCAGGAGTTGCTAGCTTGATTGCTCTGTGTAGAAATGGCATCATCCTTATGTTACATTTCTAAAATTCATAAAGGTGAAGGTAGTGAAGGGGCTAAAAAAAAAAAAAAAACGTGGAGGTTGTTGCTTTCTTCCTGGACATGTTTAATTAAACAGCATAAGACGCACAATGTTGCACTAATTATGTAGCAATGTAGCCATACCATACATCAAATTAAACAGGAGAAACTGCTACAAGCACATATAAATCATTTTAACATACACCAAGCATATTAATGTTTAAATATCAAAAGAGGTTAACATTTGCTGACGCTAATTAGCCAGTTCTGTATTGTTGCTAATGCTAACTGAGCGAGTGTGAGTGTGCCACCTACTGGCAGGGAGGAATTAAACATATCACCTTTAAATGACCATTTTCTTGTTTAAAAATCTTCTTACATCAGATTTTATCTACTGATCCATTAACATTTATCCGTTTACTTATTGATCAAATAAAGCTTTTAGTAATATGTTAAAGCAACTTATTGGACAAACACTGCAGTATTAAACTGTGAAGGAAGGCATTTCTTCCTTCAGTGGAGACTCGTACTGTATCTGCATCTCTGCTCTGATAAGTCAGTGAAAGCAACAGGCTGTTGCACTGATGACTGAGTCAATATAGAGTGGCATATGAGAATTTAAATACACTTCAATTAAAGAAAAGGCTAAATTTACAGTAGTAATTCAAATAACAAGAAACTGGAAAAGTAATAATAAATAAAAATTTAGTAAATTATAATTAGTAAATGAAACACTGATTTAGAATTGTGTTTTTAAAAATTAATTTAGAAAAAAAAAAACATAAAACAAAACCGTCCAAGACAAATTAAAGCACTTTGTTCATGAACATCATACCCGTCAACAGGTGCAGATGTCTGATTGGACATTATAGAAAAACACTTACAGTAAGTGCAGTGATTGCCTCAAAGTGTTGCTCAATAAAATTTTAGTTCAGGAGCCCCATATTGCTTGTTTTGTTTGTTTTTAATACTTCTGTTGAACCACAATTAAAAATCACTGTCATTATTTTTATAAAATTTGTATTTATTACTACTACTTGTGTCAACTTATTTAACTGACAGCTGAACAGATTTTTCCGTCTTTAATGGGAATGTATGCAAACTTTCATACTCCACTGCATTACTTTCGTTAACATAGAAATAATAATTGTCTTTACATAATGATTGTGGTGATTTTTACACATGTTGCCAAACATTCAGTCAACAGTCAGACTCTGGGAAATATAAATAACCTTAATCTTTTTTTTCTGTTTGTTTTAATATTTTTTTAAAAAGCCCTGTCCACTAACATTTTCAAATAAAACTCAAAACTAAATCATTTAAACTTTGTTAAATTTTGCACCTAAATCAGTCAGCCCTT
This sequence comes from Atherinomorus stipes, assembly GCA_023101725.1. Taxonomy (NCBI): domain Eukaryota; kingdom Metazoa; phylum Chordata; class Actinopteri; order Atheriniformes; family Atherinidae; genus Atherinomorus; species Atherinomorus stipes. The sequence continues at coordinate 19,448 of JALJCO010001575.1, read as the reverse complement.
CCTCAAATATCCCAGCATTTCCTTTTTAGCTGTTTAAGTACACAGCACATATGTGTTGAGGGAAGAACTCTATAAAACCTGCATTTTTCTTTAAGAACAACATGTACACCTAAATTGGGCATCTTCACACTGAATAGACCCAAGTTGACAGAATTATGTCTTCCTGTGCCATCCGTCTGTATCATCTTCGATCCAATATTTATCTCAGTCCAATGAGAGAGAGACTGGCATCTGAAACTGCAAGATAATTATATAGGCCAAGAGAAGATATTTGTTTTTATGTCTCAAATGTGATTTTTATAGATGCTGGCAACCTGATCCAATAAATCGCTGTAGACTTGAAAGTGCGAGGCATTAAAAACTCCCAAGTATTAAATTAATCTCTGTTAGTCTCTAATTCAAGTGTGGGCTCACACCCTGTTTCGCCCCCCGGAGAGTGCCAAGTGTAAGATCACGCTAAATTGCTCTTGTCATGTGTTGAAGACACTTGGCATTCTCAGCCCAGTGTTTTTCACCGTGATCTGTGCGGCTTGTGTCCAACGCAGCCCAACTAGTTGACAGAAATAGCACTTTTCTGACTACTTCCACCAGGTCCTGACGCCTCTTCAGGCCCGCTGTGAAAGAATAGCCCCATCTTAGCGCTGGCACTCAATTTCTCCCATCCATCAGCTGGCGTTTAGAAATTACCGGACCCTTTTCCATCAGCCATCTCTGGTGGCAAACAATAGCCTTCCCATTAAAAGCATTCCCAGACCTGTCAGTGAGCCCTGCCAGTAATAAACTCCAATAAAGGCTGGAACACATTATTCCCCAAAGCAGGAAGGAAGCAGGAGCAACAGTTGGTGCGCCGTGCCCACATTGACATAATCTTGCTTTATAGGCCATCTGAGAGCCTTTGTTAGAACAGTAACAGGGGACGAGCTGGAGCTGCAGATAGGAAGCGCTCACCAATGCTTGGCATTCAGGATCACCAGGGGTAACATGAAGCCGGGAGCATTTCCTTTTCCTAGATGGGAGAATGATTAGAATTGTCTCACACTCCTTCGTGGTGAGTTTGTCCTCATACCTGCATGACAATGTCTCACTGTGCAGGACAGAAAGACCTTGATTGTAAAGATAATGAATGATAAAAAAAGCATTAAGGGGATGGAAGAGAAAGGAAAAGAGAAAAGAACTTACTGTCCTGCTTCCAACAAAGCCGATATGGATAATTCTTTTATTTTCTAATTATTTAGAACAACAGCTAAACACACTTTTATTTTTAAAATGTAATCCTCACAAACTTTCCATAACAGGAAGGCACCATCCAGAAAAACATTTCATCTTGTTAGCATCTGCATGTGAATGGTGCTTGTAGTCACACCGCAAAAAAGCCAACTTGTATTTTTTGGCCTAATACAGTAATTTTTGTTGGTAAAACTTGATAATATAAATTATTAACATTTAAGACGATAATCTAAGTTAGCACAACAGAACAAGACAGTTGTATGCTCTAAAATAATTTGGTGAGTTGTTAATACTTAAACCCGTACGTTGCGGTTCGATTCAAGGGACAACAGTTCTGTCAACTAATTTTTCTGAGTTGTGAAATGCGGGAAAGCCAACTTTCGGAGTTGGCATTTTTCACTTCCTAGTTTCGTGGCTGTGTGCTGCTTCGAGGAGCTGGAGAGCTGCTGCCTCGGGCTGGAGTCTGCACGGGTAAGTTTTAAACAATCTTTAATTGAATTTATTTTAACATGAAATCATACCGGAGTTGTACTTTGAGTTGTGTCGTTATGGAGAAAGCAACCTACACATTTTCAACATTTAAACACAAGGCTTTTCAGTCCTTAGCGGTTAGCGGCTAATTGATGCTAGCAGGGCTGCAGCAGTTAAGCCAGTAACATTAGCGTGTCTGGGACAATCCTATTAAAATACGACAACATGTCGTCTTCTCCCTTGTTGGTATTGTATTACAGTAATTCGGGCTCTACTCAAAATTGTGGTCGCAACGTTATCCGACATTTTATTTAATCTTTCATAAATAGCGAAGGTGTCTGCTCGTCTCTGCTCCCAGACAGCAGCAGGTAAATAGGCTGTTTTACGTTGGTAGGGGCAGAGCGGACTGACCGTCTGACTGAGTCCGATAAATCACCATGCTACTGTGATTTAAGCATTAAAATAGTATGTAAGGTAATTCATATCAGATGTCATCCTAATAGTGTATTGGCAGGAAAGACCAATTCCCCTGTAGCCTATCAATTATTGTGTTGGTTATATTTACCGTGTATCTGTGGATTCAGAAAAGTTTAGTTTAATTTAAGTTAAAGTTTAAATTTTGAATGTCCATTCCTCGCCCTGGTTATAGTGAATCACAGTGATTGAAAACGTAAAATGCATGTATTTGGCTTAATTTTATACTGACTACTGACTTGAGTGACTGTCCTGGTTGGTTGAGTAGTCTGCCTAATTACTAAGTTATAAGAAATTCATCTTCATAACAGCAAAATGAATTAAGAATTAAAAATGGGACAGAATTGTTAGCATTGGAAACTACTGTTTACATGATTGTCATTAAATTGATAAGATGTTTAAAATTTTTACTGACTACGATGTTAATCCCCAGCAAATTGTCTTTTTTTTCAGATTGAAATTAATGAATGCAGTGCAAGTTGTGCAAGTTCACCCACGCTGTTGAAGCCGTTCTGCTGAAACACTATCGAGTGCATCACAGAGGTTCAACCTGGCCTTGCATCCACAGGGACTGTTGTTGCACTTTTAGAACCATTAGTGCTTTGAAATCACATCTTTCAAGATTGCACAGGACTGTTCAAAGGCAAGAGAACTTAACATTTCAGTGCTGGTTGTGTGATTACAAGGACATTTGCTGTAAAAAGAAAGTATTAATCCATTTGCATCATCACCTTAGATGCAAAGAGACAGTGTGTTGCCCATTTGTAGGGTGCAGCTTTAAAACCAACCACCTTAATAGTTTTACTGGACATACATCACGGAATCATAAAAACCATAATCTTAGAGATTTTTTGACACCAGTCAGGGTTGTTAGCGATTTTCAGTCTAATGACACAGACCAGCCATGTAATGTTGATCCTGAAGCTGGCGTTTCATTGACAAGTAGTCCTAGATTAGATTCCACAGAAAAACATGAACCTGATTGTGTACACAATGTAGAGTCTGAAATACTAGAGCACAGATTAGCTTCTTTTTTTCTTCGCATGCAATGTGTGCTACATGTGTCGAAACATGCAATTCAGACAATTATAGAAGAATTTAATGATATTTTGTCCCTTTCCAAGTTTCATACAACTGAAATTCTCAAAGAGGTATTTGCGAAACATAATATTGAAATTGAGGAAGAAGTTATTCAAGAGATAAGTAACACGGTGTCTGAAAAAAATCCAGTACTTCTTACCACATCAGAAAAAGGTACATTATCAACAGATTATAGGAGAAACAGATATTTTAGGGAGCATTTCTCCATCATTGAACCAACTGCGTTATTGTATGACCGGACTTCAAGGAAAGCCTTTGTTTATGTTTCTGTGAATCAGGTTATTGAACTTTTATTGAATAGAGCAGAGTTTCTTGAAAAAATTGTTTTCAGTGAAGAGTCTATTCCAGGCTTTTACAAGACTTTTCAAGATGGTTCTTACTTTAAGCAAAATTTTGGAGAACAGGAGCTGCATATTTCATTAGGTCTATACATAGACGATTTTGAGTTGTGTAACCCATTAGGCACGTCAAAGAAAATTCATAAAATAACAGCTGTTTACTGGGTTATTCTTAATTTACCCTCAAAGTTTCGTTCCACTTTACACTCAATTCATTTAGCTCTTCTTGGAAAGACTTGTGATGTTAAGCAATTTGGTTTTGAAAAGTTTTTCAGTCCTTTAATTAAGGATTTAAAGTCACTGGAACAAACAGGGGTCTTTGTGCAAACTCTGAACAACTACATAAAAGGTTCAGTATTTTGTGTCTGTGCAGACAATTTAGGAGCTCATGCACTTGCTGGCTTTCAGGAGAATTTCAATGTAAAGAATTTTTGTAGATTTTGTTTAACAAATCGAGGTGAAATAGCAACTACCGCAATTTCTGATTTTCAGCTACGCTCCAGAGAACAGCACAATACATGTCTGCAAAAAATTCGTATTGAAAATGTTCCACATGTAAACGGTGTTAAAAATGAATGTGTTTTAAGTAAGCATCTGTCATATTTTCACCCTGTCACTGGGTTCCCCCCAGACATATTGCATGATTTTTTTGAAGGTGTTATACCTGTTGAACTGTCTCTATGCCTAAAAAACTTGATCTCAAAAGGCTATATTACTTTGGACAGACTGAATAGCCTAATCAATTCATTTCCATACAAATATTCTGACAGGGTGAATAAACCAAAGGCAATTTCTAAAGCAAATGTTGAAAAGGGCAGCATTGGTGGTAATGGCCACGAAAATTGGTCTTTGTTACGATTCCTCCCTCTTCTCATTGGAAAGTGTGTGCCAGAACAAGAACCTGCATGGGAAATACTGATGGACCTCAAAGAAATAGTCGAAATCATCGTCTCGCCTGTTTTTTCAGAGGAAATTTTGCACTTCTTGGAGATCAAGTTGTCTGATCACAGAAACCTGCTCACAGACACTTTTCCTGATTTTAGCTTGCGCCCAAAGCACCACTTTGCTGACCATTATCCTTACCTGCTACGCTGTTTTGGTCCATTGGTGGAATTATGGACGATGAGGTTTGAATCCAAACACAGCTTTTTCAAGAAGACTATGCATGATGTTCAAAACTTTAAAAATGTACTCCTCACACTGTCGTTAAAACACCAACAGATGATGGCATGCCAGTTTGATAGCCAGAGTCTTTTCAAGCCAATCTTACATGTGGAGAAAACAACCGACATCAAACTATCTTCTTTGGATGCTGACCTGCACACAGTGATTAAGAGAAAATATCCACATCTTCAAACTGTGTCCCTTTCTAAAGACATTTATTTTCATGGGACCCGATATGTGGAGGGTATGATTCTGTCATCTGGACACTGCAGTGGTCTGCCAGAATTCTTCAAAATTGTGACCATAGTAGTTAACTCTGATGAAGTAGGCTTTGTTGGCAAAAAGCTCACATCTTGGTACCTTGAACATTTTAGGTCTTTTGAGCTTGTGGAGAGCATCTACGCAGACATTGCTATTTTTGATCCTCAGTCTCTCAACGACTACCATCCATTGGTTGCATACACAGTGGGAGGGAAGGTGCTGGTGACTCCAAAAGTGTGCCTGCTCCATTAAAGTGACAGAATGGTAAGTAAACCCTGATTGAATGTTGCTTTAACTCACTCTCATTCTGATCGTTTCTCCCATTCAAGCAAGATGCAGTCTGTCATATTTTGATATTTTTTTTTTCTGTTTTACTTGCTAAGTTGATTTCCTGATGTGTTTCACCTGTGTCTTGTTCCCCCCCTTACGAGAACAACATAAACATTTATAATATATTGCTTTGCAGGTTGAACCAACATTGTCTGAAACCTTGCTATATTGTCTTTAAATTTAACGTCTCTTGTTTTTTACCCTTTGCAACTTAACGCTTCTGTTTTATTCTTGTTTCTTGTGACACAGACTGAAATGCTGCTGCTAGTAAAAATCTCCCCCCGAATGTCCCGTAAAGTGTCTATTCCTGAGGTACCTGAATCAGTTGAAGAGTTGCAAAACATTCTTAAGGAAAAACTTGAACTTCAAGGTAGCTTCACATTACAGTATGAGGACTCGGACTTTAATAATGCTCTGTGTAATTTGATTGACATCCATGATTTGCCACCTGAGCGTGCTATATTGCACATTCTTTGGGATGAGACATCTCCACTTGTTCAGCAAGAGTCCGACTCTGGTGGTTCAGTATCTTCCCTGGACACAGCCAGTTTATCCAGCAGAGAGTCACTCCACAGTCCCTCAGCTTTCACCAGGAACCATCTGCGAAGTGTCTCCGAGTGGCCTTCAGTTTTTTCCATCCCGTCCTTTTCCTACGATGTGGAGTTGAAGTTGCGCAAAGGCAATGAGGCATATGAACGAACCAAGAAAGGTATCACCTTAACAAGAGACATGAAGATAGACATTTTGGACAAGATTGCTCAGGCAGTTTTTGAAGTGAAAGCTTATCCTGATCAAGACCAGATTGGGTCAGTTGCTTCTGCTCTCATCAGTAGACACCCATGCCTTCGAGAACCAGGCAGTGAAACAGGGTGTGACGGATGGAAAACAAGCATAAAATACAAACTTGGCAATTACAGGTCTAAGCTGCGACAGGCAGGTTGTACTGTGGTTAGCATTAACCAGAAAAAGAGGAGCAGTGAAGATGATGGTACAAGTCCCTCTCTGAAGAGAGCGAAGAGGGGTGAGATGAACCATGTCCCTGACCATCCAGAAAAATATAATGATGACTCACTGGAGGATGAAAGACTGGTTCTTGTTGAGGAGTTCAAGAAGAAGACAAAGAATGCTGCACTCATCAGACAAAAGATGGAGCTGACTTTCTCCCTGAGGCGCAGGGAGATCGTGGAGTTGGAGCCTATGGTCTCAGAGGTTCTGGAACGTTGGCCTGCTCTGTTTTGTGAGGAAGAGGTAAGCAGGTGAACTAAGAATATATGATGTTGTGTTTATGTTTAGTCTTTTTTTAAAGTGTGTTGATCACAATGCCCATTTTAACATGAAGTTAAAATTGAAATTGTTTTGACTTTATAATGAGGATTCAAATTTCATGTTCACATTTTTTCAACAGATTAGACAAGAGTTTTGTCGGATCACAAACAAGAACCTAATGGACAACTTCAAAGAAGCCCTTCATCAGCACACCTGGAGGCTCCTGAGACTCTATCGGGCGAGAAGGACAGCTTTTTCGTCTGAGATGGATCAGCTCCTTAACAGCCTGGATCAAGAGGTGAATTCTAGATTGTAATTTCATAACATTGAACATTATGGATAGGTTTAGGGTTTGGGTCACCTTGTGACAAACCCTCAGAATAAATGTATGGGTTTCTTAGGGTCACAATAGCACAAAAAAAGCAAACCAATGATGACGATCAAATAATGATCAAAGACATCAAATTAATCAGATACAGTGACTTTTTACACGTTAAACAAAGGGTATCTTTATCTTTAAAAAAAAGATCTTGCCCTGTGGGAAGCTTTTTCATGATGTTGTCAGACACTGATAATGATATTTGCCCATCAGTGACACAAAAAACATTTTCACTAGACACACTTTGACAGTGCCCAAGTTGAAAAAAGCCAAATTACCCTTTAAAAAGGAGTAAACCTTTGACATGCAATTGACAGGATTTTTTGGGGATATGGAAGAGGACATCCACCTGCAAGCTTACTCTATTTCTTGTAATGTTTCATGCAACTCTTGTTTCAGACATCTGACATCACTGCACATCGACAAACTGCAGCTTTAAAGGGCCTTCCCTTGTTTCTCCGTGACAGTCCGGAGAAGCTCTTCAGGACCTGTCTTGTGAGTTGTTATAATGAACAGAAATTGTAAATTATGTTATCATACTGTATTTACGTATAGTGCTGTACTTAAAGTTGACTTCAACCATTACCACTCTGTCCTACTTGTTTCCTAACAATGTGTCTTATAGTTGTACTGTCCTGGCTATGACTTGATGTAGCATAATTAATGTCATTTGATGTTAGTTTGGGGGTTCAATTTTTGATTATGGGGCATGGGGTGGAAAAGTTAATATGTCAAGCTCATAATCAATTCTAATTGGAAAAAACATGTTTATTGACTAATGTGGAGATATTTTATAGTCTTAGCTTATTCTGATTCACAGTATTTTAATGAATAATGTCTTGCAATCCATGTGTTGGTCTTTTCCTGTCTGTTAACACAAGGACACTGATCCAGAAGTGGAGCAGACAAAGGGCCTCACTGTGGGTATCCTCACTGTGCTGGAGGATGATGACAGCACAGCGCCTCAAAGTGTCGTGAGTGTTGCTGTTGTTGTGGAAGAAGAAATTGTTCTTCAAGATCTCCCTGACCTGCCAACTGCTTTTGCTTACCTCTTTGGACTGATCTATGCTTTAAACCTCAAGTACCCAAAGGATCTCAGGTACACATTTGAAACTGTTCAGAAGGTTTTCATGGAACTTGGTACAGACCTCTCTGCAAGGGTCAGATCTCTCAAAAACAAACTCCTCCTTCAGTAAAGTTCTGGATCTTGAGTTGTTGACTTCCAAAAGTTCCCTTCTGTCCTTCCAACACTATGTTTTATGTTTTAGATTCATAGTTGTGTATCATACAGGTTCTGTATGGTCTTTTGTATGTGACTTATGCTTGATATTTTGAGACCAGACGTTATGGCACTTGGTAACATTCTTAACAAATTTAGATTCATACTGCGTGTATCGTACGAGTTCTGTATGGTCTTGTATACAGTACATGACTTGCGCTGATAAATGGAAACCAGAAGTTGTGGCAGTTGATAACCTTGGTAACAAATTTAGATTCATACTTGTGTATCATGCAGGTTCTGTTTGGTCTTGTATGCATGACTTGTGCTATATATTGAGACCAGAAATTATGTCAGTTGGTAACCTTGTTTAGATTCATACTTGTGCATCATATGGGTTCTGTATGGTCTTGTAAACATGACTTGCACTGATAAATGGAGACCAGAAGTTATGGCAGTTGATAACCTTGGTAACAAATTTAGATTCATACTTGTGTGTGATACAGGTTCTGTGTGTCATAGGGTTCTGTATGGTCATGTATAAATGACTTATGCTTGATATTTTGAGACCAGAAGTCATGGTGCTCAGTAACCTTGTTAACAGATTTACTAGATTTATAGTTGTGTATCATACTGATTCTGTATGGTCTTGTTTACATGGCTCGTGTTTGCTCTTTTATTCAATCTCAGAGTTTAAAAGTAGCCACTACTGGGACAGTTGGGTCTCATTAGTTTGCATGTACTTGGCCCTGTTGGAACAGATTTGATGCCGGTACAGTTTAAATAAAACAACATTTTTGAATATATATGTTGCACTTGTAATTATTTATACATTTGGTTATACGTAATTGGTTCTAAATTACACTTTTAGCTACATAATTAACTATTTCAGTGTGCAAATTTAAATTACTCTTGAATTATTCTTCTATACACTAACTTTACCCAAAAAAAGTGCATTCTCTGCAAGAACTTACAGTAGAGCCATTACAATGTAAAATTATAAGTTGGTCCAATTTACATCACAGTTAGAAGTAAGGATTAAATGTTGATGTAATGTAAAATATCAAGCTACAATTTAGGAGAGAGTTAGTTGAAGTAAGGATTAAAAGTTATTACAATGTAAAATTATAAGTTAGTCCAACTTAGGAGAGAGTTAGTTGAAATAAGGATTAAAAGTTATTACAATGTAAAATTATAAGTTAGTGGAACTTGCCATTGAGTTGGTAAAAATCAAAATTCAGAGTTGAGTAAACTTAAAAGCAAAACTTAAAATATTTAGTTTAATTTTCCAACTCAAAATTTTATCGAAGTTTGTTGCCTTGAAATTTTGAGTTGACCCAACTTTTTTTTTTTTTTGCAGTGCAGTTATTTTAATACGCACACATCCTTGTGCGGACAGTCATTGACATAATGTATTCCCCAGAGCCTTAAAAGTGCCATGACATCAAATTTCACTTCTCTGGGGTTTTAGGGGGTATAAAATGATCTGTTGTGCACTGATGAGGCCATGTGAATGTCCAGAATGAGAATCAAAGTTCCTTCAGCAAAGTCAAACCTTGACCTACTTTCTCTAAATTAGGTTATAAATAAGGTGTAGCCAATCAAAAAGAAGTCAACTTGGTCTCCGGGTAAAGCTGCATATCATTACGGCACCCAACTCTGTTACTGAGGAAGAAAGGTCTGGCGTTTCAAAACAATTCCCCGCTGTAAAATATGCTGGTTTTTTCTTTGGAGATTTGACATGTTGCAGTAATGCCAACATGAACTAGTTTTTACTGCTATGTGATCACTCCTTTAACCTAACCATCACAACTGATTGTCTAAACCTAACCAAAACCAAAACCTAGCCTGAACTCTAACATCAAATGGGTTTTTCTCACCCCAGCTTTACAGGGGGTCCATGAGCAAAGTGTAATGGATTTGCTCCGACCTCCACGGCACGAGCATTTACACCGTGCACTGAGTGCCTGCGAGTGCACCAGCTGTTGCCAGATCCATGACATCACAGAATCACGGGAGGGATTGCACCGTGATTCTCATCCAAATGGTTAATTTTGTCCACTTGTGTGTGTCATGGTTTCTCGTTTCACTGAAACTTTGTGTACACAGAGATGATGTCATGTTCAAACCGTTCAGCAGTTTAAAATCTGCACAGTGCCTTTTGTTTAGGAAGTTACCGGATGTTTTACACTGAATCCCGTGTCTGACTTCCTGTCTGGTCCAATCTGAACTACTGAAATTGATGCGGTGTCGCTTATTTCACCCCCTTCTTCCTCTGTAAGACTTCTGTGGGCTGTTTGGCGTTTGTTTTCTCATCAGGTTCAAGTTAAAAAGTTGGGAATACTGACATGAGGATATTACAAGCAGGAAGGAAAGGAATGAATTCTAGACTCTAATTTACACATTCTTATATTAGTGAGTGCAATTTAAACTCAAAATCTTTTCAGTCAATTTATACAAACTGATGAATGAAAACTGACGTGTACAACGGATCCATGCGTTGCTGTACACATGCAGTCTTAAATTTCCAGTATTGCTCTCCACTTTCCAGCAGAGTACTGCAGGTTGGATAAGTGGAAACACGTTGAGGTTGTGTGCACAGAGGCCATCGGGGTTAAGCCCGGTCTCGGGCACAAGCACATTTAAGTCTGTAAAACATGCAAAATGCCGGGGAAGTCCCGAAACGCTAAGTGCCTGCACGCATCACTGGGCAAGTCTAGACCAGAGAAATGATACATTACACACAAAGAGAGGGGACAAAGGGGCAGACAAATGGTGGTACCGGCTGGGTTAAAAAAGTGAGGTGCAATTAGAGATAACTGTTCTGTGATGCACACGATCTTCTATCTCCTGGTGGGTTGGACAAGATAAAGGCTGTATTTTGTCTTTGCAGTCACATGTTTAGTTTCACTTTAATGTCTTGCATGCAGTAAAATCCAGCTTGGAGATGATGCACCGGAAAGAGTAGCAGTTGCTGAATCTGGAGACATGAGGGGGATGCCTCGCTCTAGTGTGCAACTTTAGGATTTTTAGACAAATAACTGTCAGTAACATACAATCCACATGATTTACACTGACTGGGTAAGAACACAGAAGACCTGCATGGCTCCACAATGCTGTAACACCGATAACTCAGACACGTAATGTATGGCAAGTGTATACAACAAATTATAAAGGGTAATGGGTGGCAGAGAATTTAAGATTACACATACAAACTGCACCACAATCATAAAAAGTGACATTATTTAGAAAGAAGGAAAGAAAACAAGCAAGAAGCACAGACATCATCCTGACATGCTGCAGCATCTGAACTCAGAGTTTCTACATCACCTCTTACACAATCACATTTTTCTTTAACGTTCATTTGTAAGAACATTACATCTTCTCTGTCATCACTTACTGAAAACAGCCATGTGACGAAACATTATCTGCGTAAGCAGCTGAAGGTGGTGCTGCGCTTTAACTTCCCTCCCTTCTTCCCTTTGTCTTTGTCATTTCCTCTCATCTGGTCAACTTGTCCCAAACCCGTGGGCTTATATTCCTGCCAGTAAGGCTGGTTAACACATCCTTCCATGCCAGCTCCTCTTTACTGGATGCAAAGTTTGACTGCTGATGACTTGCTTTACTGGCAGTGTTCTCATTAATAACCTGCAGGCTGGAAAAGCTTCCACCAAACATCTGATCATAAATTTAATAAAGTTTCATCATGACTCTTTATGGATTTTCCCTGGTAACAGCAGAAAAACATACAAATAATGATTATTCTGTGTTATGACAAGCATGAAGCAGAGAAGAATGCTGCATGTCCAAGTTTCCACCAAAACACTTTATAAGCAGGCATTTTTGCTTCAACTACCCCATGTTCTACTGCAGATTACTAAAGAACAGAAAAATCTAGCAAGAAATGTTTGGTTTTTTTTCTGATGAAAGAACAGAATCTAAGCTTTCCTTTGGTAGATCCAGTGTTTACATAGGCACAGTACACAATGTTCTGTGGCTCTCCAAAAATCAGTGAAAATGCTAAAAAAAAAAAAATGGCAATATGGAGTGCTCTGCTCTAAAAACATCTGGCAGTCAATGAGTTAAATAAAGAAATTCATAAAAAAAAAAAAAAAACTAAAAATGCAACTGCTTTCTGGAACATGATGAGTTCACTGGACTCCAACGGCCTCCACAGTCACCAGATCTCAGTCCAACAGAGCAGCTTTGGGGTGTGGTGGAACGGGAGATTCTCATCATGGAGGCAGCAACTGTGATGCTTCCGTGTCAATATGGAGCAAAATCTCTGAGGAATGTTTCCAAATTCTTGTTGCATCTACACTACACTGACAAAAGTCTTGTCTCACCTGCCTTGACTCACATATGAGCTTAAGTGACATCCCATTCTGATCCATAGGGTTCAGTATGAGCAGCTAGAACTGCTTCAACTCTTCCGGGAAGGCTGTCCACAAGGTTTAGGAGTGTTTATGGGAATTTTTGACCATTCTTCCAGAAGCACATTTGTGAGGTCACACTGATGTTGGACCAGAAGGCCTGGCTCTCAGTCTCCGCTCTGATTCATCCCAAAGGTGTTCTATGGGGTTGAGGTCGGGATTCTGTGCAGGTCAGTCCAGTTCCTCCACACCAGACTCTGCATCCAGGTCTTTATGGACCTGCTTTGTGCACTGGTGCACAGTCATGTTGGAAGAGGAAGGGGCCAGCTCCAAACTGGTCCCACAAAGTTGGGACATGGAATTGTCCAGAATGTCTTGGTATGCTCAAGCATTCAGAGTTCCTTTCACTGGAACTAAGGAGCCAAGCCCAGCTCTTGAAAACACCCCCACACCATAATACCGCCTCCACCAAACTTTACACTTGGCAAAATGCAGTCAGACAAGTACCGTTGTCCTGGCAACCGCCAAACCCAGACTCGTCCATCAGATTGCCAGATGGAGAAGCGTGTTCATGAGCTGACCTGAAGGCCAAATGAAGTTTGGAAGTCTCTAGTGATTAACTCTGCAGAAAGTCGTCAACCTCTTCGCATTATGTGCTTCAGCATCCGCTGACTCCATTGGTTTACAAGGCCGACCACTTATTTTATACACCTTTGGCCATGGAAGTGATAGGAACACCTGATTCCCCTAGTTTGGAGGGGTGAGCAATAGGGATGTATTGATATGAAAATTTAATATCACGGTAATCATTTTCATTGTGGTATTATAGAAATAACCATCTTTAATAAGCATCTTTAAAAATATCCAAAATGGGTGTAAATATCTACTTTGTCCTTTTTAAAAGGGGAAAAAATCTCAAGAGTACTGTCCATGTGGATCCCTTTGTTGTCTTCCGCTATGTTTTCATAAATTAAACATAGAAAACTGCAACTGCTGCTGCTTTTCCAGCCAATGACCAGCACTTTTCAAAGTGCAGTAATCAATCACGGTTTTAACGATAATTAAAATTTGAAACGGTATGACTAATCGTAGGGTCCGGTAATCGTTACAGCCCTAGTGAGCAAATACTAGGGCTGAAACAATTATTCAAATTATTCGCAGCTCCTAGTTGCGTACATCACGTGTGCTATATGCTACGTCGTGTGCCCGGCAGTAGCAGCTTCTCTGGCAGAGCTCAGGTTGCTGCAGATGAAGAATTTCAATGAACTAACTACTATAATTAATACACGTACACAGCACAATACTTAGAAAGACTTAAGTTTTCTGAGGCTCACGTGTGTAGAACATATTTGGCGCACACATGAGTTGTTTCCTTACTGGTTTCTCTGATAACTCGCTCACAACATTGTCGGAGAAAAAAACAACAAAGATCCTCATTAAGATGTGAGCGCTCACTCGCTCGCATAACTGAGCATACGTTTTAAAGGTGCCACGACATCAAATTTCACTTTTCTGGGGTTTTGGGTGTATAATATGATCTATTGTGCACTGATGAGGCCATGTGAATGTCCAGAGTGAGAATCAAAGTTCCTGTTTATGGTCCTGTCAGCTTTGTCTCTCTGCTCAGAAACAGTGAACAGACAGCAGGCTATCATTCTACGTAGTTCTATCATTCTACGTAATTTAATTGCTCAATAAGAGCACACTATCAAGTAAACAGCACCCCCTCTCTCTAACGGTTTATGCTCCGTCCGCTCCCCCCTCCCCTCCCTGTCTGATTCAGCCTCGTGTATGGAGCTAGTAGTAACTTCTGTGCCAGTCAGGTCTGGTTTTCAAACAAATGGATTTAAAAGCAAATTTCTGCAGCAACACTGAGGAGGGGGCCACAACCTTGTCATTACCTGTAAGTTTATTTATTTTCTAAATGCTGTCTTGTCTGATAAACGAAGCTCACTATCTGAACTGCCCATGTTGCTAGCAGTTAGCCTTTAGCAAACTCCGACCGCAGCTTGACCTAGATTCTCCAAATAAGGTCATAGCCAAATAAGGTGAGCCAATCAAAATGAAGTCAACGTGGTCTCCGGGTAAAGCTCCATATCATCACCGGACCCAACTGTATTACTGAGGAAGTGAGGTCTCGCGTTTCAAAACAAACTCCGCTGTAAAAAATGCCGTTTTTCTTGGAGTATTTACACATGCAGTAATGCCAACAACATAAACTAGTTTTTAACTGTTATGTCATCACTCCTTTAACAAAGAGCTTTTTAAGAAGATGATGTGTCACACTGATTAGATCTGAAATCCAAACATTTTAACGTTTTTTTTTTTTAGCATGAAATAACTTTTAGTAACTATCAACTTATTTATTCCCTTTTTTTATGTAAATAATTCACACCATGAACTATTTATGTGTCTTTTAGCAAAAGGCATAACAGTAGTTGTAGGCACTTTGTTTTGCTTTAAAATTACATGTTTATTGCACTGCTTTAACTGTTCAATACAGTTTTCATGAATTTGTTTAGTTATGATTTCATCCTTTTGACATGAATGTTTAAAATCAGCAAATATTAATGCAGTATGAACAGTAATGTGGGTGGCAGTAATGCACCTACTCTTTGCGTGTCAACCAGTCTTTGGTGCCAATTTGGACTCATTATTACTCCACTGCATCTCAGTCAGATCTTTAAAAACAGAGATTATTTGATTAATCGATAGATTACAGGGTAGATTAATCGACTATTAAAATAATCGCTAGCTGCAGCTCTAGCAAATACTTTTGGCAACATAGTGTATGACACCAAGAAGAAGGCAGCTCCGCAGGAAAAAGGGCTCCAACCCGGTACGAGCACAATTTAACAAACAAAATGGCAAATGAACATATGCTGCATCAGTGTGTTACATAATTATGTTAGAAACCAATATTGTAAATTAGCAAGACTAATTAAATTAATAAAACTTGAAGCTTGACAGCTTTATTGGCACCAGAACAGGAATAATGACTTTGTCTTCTCCAAACAAACCCATTAGACTTTCACCATAGTAAATATGATGAGATTGGTAATGTTGGTGTGAGGGTGGACATGAGTGACCAGCTATAAACAAGCCTCACACAATGAGCAAAGCACTGAGGGGGGGAGCAGCCCCGGTGGCCAATTAGCCTCAGTCTGGATGCCATTTAGTCTTCATTTGTTGATTCCAGTCAACCCCTGCGCCCTCGCAACAATGCAGCAGTGAACCTCAATAAATTTGTGGCAGACTCTGCTCATATTCCACGGCTAATGGAGCTGCTCTGCTGTAAAAGGTTTATTCGTGGGACATGTGGTCTCTCATCATCCAGCTGGTGTATTCAAGTCTCTTTTATCCCTCATGGCTTGTGGGTTGGATGTTAAAAGGACTTGTCTCAATAATCACAGAGGTAAAGGGGCTCTCGGTTGTTGCCGTCTCAGTAGTTTGAGTTACTACACGGTGTCGGTGAGGAGGAGATCAAAGGAGGACAGTTGGTTTGATGGCAGAACTTTTGGGAGGTCCACTGGTCTTTTTGTTTCTTCAGAACGGGACAAAAATAATCATGTGGAAACTGCTGACAGTTAGAGATAATCACATCATTGATAGATCTTCAATTACCATTTTTCAAAATTTGAATGTGTTCAGTGTTTCACTTAATAAGCCGAGTTAGAAAACCATTTATGGAGATTAAAGAATTTTAAGCATGTTTACCAAGCATATACAGTTTTTTTTTTTCTTAGTCATGTCAGTAAATAGGATTATTTTGTCAATGTATACACTTTAATTTCTTTAAAGTTCTCTTATTCATACAAGGGGGAATTCTTATAAGCCCCTATGGGTTTTCTGTTTTCCTTGCACACGTTATATAATGCTCAGTTTGAGATTGTTTCTTGTTTCTTTTATCCTATATGTGCTAAATAAAGACAAAAAAAAAGAAGTCGATCCAATCATTTATTCTTTCATTAATACAGTTACAGCAATCTAGTCAATTTCATTTTATGTTTGCAACACTGGTTATGTCATCATGCAGAGCAGAGAAGTGTTATTCATTTCTTTTTTTGCTGTAAATATACACTTTATTTGTTAAATAATATTAAGATACATTTATATTTGTGTCAATTTGATACTATCTTTTTTAACAAGGCTAAATGTTTATGCCAAGCCTGATACCGTCACTCACATGGCAAGGTATACGGTTCAACAGTAGAATCAGATCTGTATTGGTATCAGCCGATATGCTCAGCCCAGGTATCGGATTGGATCGGAAAAAAATGGATCGGTGCATCTCTTTGCCAGTGTAAAGGAAGCATGAAAGCATTAGCATAGTGATGTCTGAAACAGACCGGTTTAAAAATGTAAAGAGAGGATAAGAATCAGCGTTTAAATTAACATAAAAACTTCTCCAAAGCTGCTGTACAGGTTTGACAAATAAAGGGGGAAAAAAAGTGTACTGACTCTTTACAAGAAAGCCATGCACAAATGGTGGCTCTGCTGAAAGGGGAAACTTTTTCCAAAAAGATTTCAAACATTAAACCAAACTGTGCTAACCATCCGTTGCGTCATGTGCATTAAGTTTTACCCTGCCCCTTTTTTCTTTGCAACAACAATACATTTTTCTGCCCAAACAGAAACATGGATAACAAACCTTGTAAAGGCCTGATGACAGCAGGGAAAGACACAAGCCCAAACAGAGAAGCTAATGATACCCTTGGCCAGCTGTAAACAAGAGCAATGTGTTGCTGAGACATCAAAAATTCTACCAGCCACTGACAGAGGACCTAAAATTAGCCTGACGTTAACCCTCAGTGGACAACAAAGGCCAGCAGCATGCTGTTGGTTAGTTCTGCTTCTTCTGGATCAACCAGCAGATTTTTAAAAATAATTTCACCTAAATTCATGCGATGTTGCACAAGTCTAAAGTTAATCTTGTACAGACAAGTAGTTAGAATCGTCTTTTTTGAGACGATTCTAGACTCACAGAGTCAGTGCTGCTTGTAAAAACATTTCCCAGGACAGGAGGAAATTTAAGGAATTGCTTGGAATCCAGAGGTTTTTTAACAGTGAGAGGGAGGAGGGGGGGTGTCTTTACTGAAAACGTACCGGAAAAAAGGAGGGAGGAGTGGGAGTGGGAGGGATCTCAGGCAGAGGTGGACGAAGAAAGATTATGAAAGCGTGAAGTGCAAAACACAGCAAGAGTATAAGTGAGAAAATAAACAAGCGACGGGCTGCCAAGCACTGGCTCAGCAGAGGTACTTCCCCTTATGTGCACAGCTGGATTTACGAGACGGTGAGCAATTCTCCCCCCTCTTCTCCCAGACTCTGACACAAGCAGGGGAATTTAGCTTCACCGTGCTAGTCTGCCTCAAAAATAGCTCAGGACAACAGAGTAGCAGCTGAACGACGACAGCTCCAAGGTACTCTGGGTTCAAGAATAAAGCATAATGTTGCAAAGAGGTCCCATCCCAAACACTGGATAAGCTCGGGAGTTTGCAAAGGATGGTGGATTTAAAGCTCATGCATTTAAAAAGTTTAATGTTTTGTCTTGCCTACATGATGCAGCCCAGTAAGGCCACGTTAAAATATCACTTTAGACATGCACGCCTTACTGTTAATGTGATGTCTTGGGGTCATGTCTCAATAAGCAACCTGCAATGGCGCCCCAAGGGGTGGCCAAGGGTGGCCAGTGCCCCCCTGACCAAAAAGCTGGCCACCTCAGCAAAAATGACATTTTTATAATTTATATCAACATTTACAGTCATCCTAAAAATTATTCATACCCTCCAATTAAAGAAAAGGCCAAATTTGCAATGGTAAGTCAAATAACAAAAAACTGAAGAATCAAAAATTTACAAAATTATAATTTAGTGTAATAAAATATTACTTTTGAATTGTGGTTGTCTTTTTTAAATTGTCCTTGACACACAAGAGCACCTTTCCCATGAACAATGGAGCAGCATACCTGTCAACAGGTGCACACGCTTTTTGAACATTACAGAAAACACCTGATTGCAGTGATTTTCTCACAGTGGTGCTCAACAAAAGCTTAGCTTTGGAGCCCCATTATGCTGTTTACTTGTTTCATTTTTTGTGTTTTTGTTTGTAATATTTCTTTCAAACCACATTTTAAAACCAATGTCATTATTTCCAGATAATTTTTATTTATTATCACTTTTGTCAATTTGATCTTATTTCAATGAAGCTGATTTTTTTCCATCTTTAATTTGAGGGTATGAATAACTGAGGACGACTGTATGTACGATTAACACAGTGCAGCATGCTTTGTTTATATTTAGATGTTAGAACCTTTATAAGCTATGAACAAAAAGAAAAAATAATACACTAGACCCACCATTTTCCTCGCAGTCCCCCAAAAGGTCTGTCCCCTAATTAACTTGGCTTTTCTTATGTAAATTCATCCAGGAAGGGGCCACCCAGCAGAACCGCCCCAACCTGATCCTTTCACATCAGTACCTACTTAGCCCGGCCCTCACTGGGCTGACACCACACTCCCCCCGTTTAGTTTGTTCACATTGCAATTGAGGTCATCTTCAGCTATATGGTTTTCAGTGCGGGCGAAGTCTTGTGAAGTCATTTATTTGCAACACACACACACACTGAACAACAATAGAGAAAGTCAAGCTCATGATTTACCTGCTGTTCCGTTGTTGCGGGTGCACAGACTAATTTAAATATTGTCCAAAGGAGTCAGAGTGATACCCAAATGTTACTGCTGAGTAAATGCACGTATATATTCCTAGAAATAAGGTCCAGGTTGAAAACAACCAAAGTTATCCTTTAAAAACCCTTGCCCACTCTGGTATTTTCTCTGGCCACCCCTA